>APFE031338967.1:18224-64406 GCA_000404065.3 Pinus taeda | reverse complement strand
TATTGATTAAAAAATATAAATGCATCTACAATTTAAAAATAATTTCAATATAATAATAAAGAAAAGAATCACAATGAAATAGATGAATATAATTCTATATTAAAGTTATACAAAATGGGTTATAATTGATTTAATATAAATATATATATTAATATATAATATATATATATATATGATAATTAATTTCAATATTAATCACATCATATGTTGTTTTCAATATTTCAAGCCATCTAAGGCGGTTAATCCTCACCATAAAGGTCAAAAAATAAATCACTCACAATATTTTTTTTTTTCAAATTTAGATGGTAGATAGACTAAACATTAGATTTATTTAGACATAAAGTTAGTTAACGATAAGATTGGAAATAATTATTACAAAATACTCATTATAGAATCAACATGTTATTTGTAAGGATTATAGTTAAATGGGTTGATAAATCAATTACTCCCAATATTTTTTTTTTCTTTTTTCAAATTTAACTGATAGATAAATTAAACTTTGGATTTTTTTAGACATAAGGTTAGTTAACAATAAGATTGGAAATCATTATTACAAAATACTCATTATAAAATCAACATGTTATTTGTAAGGATTACACTTAAATTAGTTGAAAAAAATCATTCCTCTAAACCAAAATAGAAAAATTAGATTAGTATAATTAATATAATTTCAATTAAATTATAAAATAAAATTTAAAATTGTTATTGTTATTGTACTATAAATTAAATTATAAAATGTATAAATGTAACATAGATAATAACTTTATTACATAAATTAAATTATATAATCTATAAATATAACATGAATAGATATTATAGATATAATTTTCTTATTCAGGTAACATAAAATAATAACTTTATTATGTAAATTAAATTATATAATCTATAGATATAACATGTAATAATGAATATAATACATATTATAAATATAGTTTGTCAAAGTTTCAATTGATGTAATCAAATAAAATAATATATATAAATATATATTTAAAAAATTGTAATCATATATTATAAAAAAATTATTGCTAAAACAAAAATAAAAGAAACAAATTATTGATAAAGGAGGTTGCCAAGCAGCATGTCCCTACCGCTGACTAAAGAGAAAATAGAAGCAATTGAAATAGAAGCAACCCTTTCAGTGGATTGACACATCATCCTATTTGTCTCTCATAAGTATTGTATAGACTAGCTTAGTTACAGTATGGAGTACGTGGTAAATTAGAGTTAACGAGCGGCGTGGTTCAACTCCATAACATTATAAGTTGTCTATGTTCTAGGAGTAGAAGTGAATAATGAGATCAAGTCGGTTCAACGATGCTCGGAACTAGCCCAATGACATGCTCCTCTTTGCATTGAGTCCAACTTTGTTCTGCAGTGAAAGGGAAATATTGATTGTAGCGAAAGGGAAATATTGATTTCATTAATTTAGACTAAACCATAATGAAATATTCCCACTCACAACAGACTTCGAAAAAATCATCATCAAAGCCGCAATTTTGACAACAGATACTCCCTCCGTGTTGTAGATATGTGAGTCCAAGTTCGACGTAGTACTAGTTGTAGTATAAGAGTTTTCACTACGACTAATTAGAACTAATATTGAACTATGAAATTGAACAATCGGGACTAAAAGTTGAACAACTAAATGGAAGTTGTAATAGGAAGATCATCATTAAGATTAGGAATTAGTAGTAGCCTAATATATAATATAGATTTGAACATACTGAATAGAATCAGGTGTTACTAACTCGGAAGTACAATATTTAGATATTTTAACTTATTCCAACAATTTCAACTTCAATTGTTATTTTGGAAATTATATTTCATTGTTTAATGTCGTTTTTCTTTGCCAGGGAATTAGGACCAGACAGTCAATCGGATAAATAACACCAGAAAGAAATAACATAAGCTTTTTTTCCCATGAGTCCATCCCATCGATTGCTTTTTTCCGATGGTCCATCTCATTGGTTGGCAACCAATGGGATGGACTCATGGGAAAAAAGATTTTTTTATTTATGTCTGGTACTAATCATCTGATTGACTTTCTAGTCCTAATTAGCCATTATCATATTGACCCGTTCATTCAGAAAGACCAACGACATTAAACTTTGTGAAACATGGAAACCCAACACATTCCTTTGGTTTTTTTTTTAAGATTGTCAAATGTTGTTGGCTAAGCTGTAATCTAGTTTTTGACATTAATGGTCTAGGTTGGATGTTACTGTTGCTTCTTATTTAAGAATCTTTGGGAATAGACTAAATTTGAGGTTTAGAAGGAAAAAAAATTCAAATCACCAGTAAATAAAAGTGTTGCTGTTAAAGAACAAAAATTGAGGTCAGTTGATGCTTCCCACCCTTTTAGGAAGGTCAAGCAATATATTGAGAGAATGTTATAAATGATTTGATGGGGAAATTTTAAATACTAAAATGAAGACTTGCAAATGATTTGTTGGGAAAAATTTAACACTAAGATGAAGAGACTAAATTTGAGGTTTGGAAGGGAAAAAAATTCAAATCACCAGAAAATAAAAGTGCTTCTGTTAAAGAACAAAAATTGAGGTCATTTGATGTTTCCCACCCTTTTAGGAAGATCGAGTAATATATTGAGAGAATGCTCTAAATGATTTGATGTGAAAATTTTAAATACTAAAATGAAGACTAGCAAATGATTTGTTGGGGAAATTTTAACACTAAGATGAAGACTTGTAAATGTTTTTCTAGTTAAGTGTGTAGAAGGCTTTAACATTTCAAGCTACTTCTACAGTTGAACATATTGTAAATGATTTTCTTGTTTAAGCGCTCAAAACACTTGAGGCCTTAATTTTGTTACTTATTCGTCAGAGCGAAAGAGGTCAGAGGACTTGGCTCTAAATTCCATACATTTTAACTGACTTCTACAGTTCAACAGTAGTTCTTTAAGTAATACATTTCATGTTACTTCTACAGTTCAACATGTTATAAATTATTTTCTGGTTTGAGCACTCAAAAATGCTCAAAGCCTTAATGACTAATTTGACTTCATTCATCAAAATGAAGGTGAATAATTTAAGTTCATAAAAGGCTTTAAGCCAACATGTTTTAAGTGAATACTTCACTCATCAGAGTGAAGGAGATTATAGGACCTTAAAGCCCAAACAAATCATGCTGGAATAATCCATCGCTTACACATAATCAAGGCCTCTTTTTAGCTTCTGCAGAATGGGAGAAATTGCACACCATCAACATAAAGCATTTTATATGTTTGGGAGAAAGTTCAGAATTTCATGAAATCATCATGTCCAAGTTCTCTTCACAGCTATTTTAATAGCCACACACGGCCAGCATGATCCATCTACATCAATTTCAATCTCTAGGAGAATCTGGAAGCCTACCTAAAATTTCAACGAAAAATAAGGCATACATTTTTGTGCTATCAAGAAAAAGGTAAATCCACACTTCCCCTAAACTCTACAAGGACGCTGGTTCTTTCGACTAACACATTGAAGCCCTTTCTATTTTCCATGACCAGGGTTTATAACGAGAGGAGATACAATTCACACAAGTACCAAAACATTGATAGGTAGCTATAAAAACTACAATAGCCCATCAACATTATTAATAGAATTATATAAAAAATTAATACCACTAGCTAAATAATACCATATTCACTTCAATATAATGTTATGCTTACTCCATCGAAAAAATTGTTTCATGGTCTACATAAGGTACATCTGTTATAACAATTGAATTTGTTGGCAATGATAAAAACAAAACATCAGTCAATAATATACGTTTCCTTTAAATTGACACTTTCAATGCATGTTCCATGGTCAATCCACATGTAATACATGCGTGGTGCTGCATGTTCAGTGTTAAAAAATAATTAATCAAACAACTTTATATTATTTACTTTATTTAAACATTAAATAATTTTTTGGCCCATCCTGTGACTACTTGTCTAGCCTACTATAACATCTGTCATGCATGTTTAACAAGGTTGGTATCAAATTATTTTAAGATCTTCCACCAATTATGATATTAAGTTGCAGGAACATATGAAGCAATTGACCCGGTTACAACAAAATATTAAAGCCAAATAAGAAGGCACTTTCATATTTATATTACCTCTTTCTTTGGGGCCAGCTTACTTCAAGAATGAATTGCAGTTGGAAAGGTAGCACCAGTCCTTGGATCACGCTACGAGAGGTTCATGCACTCATTGAGAACAGTTCGATGGAGCAGAAGGGACAGGCACTCCTTAATGATGCAGGTGCAGAGTGTGCGAGTGGTAATGGTTCCTTCGACTCCATCCACACCCTTAGCGTCGCTGCACAAGACCTCGAAGGCGGGACAAACCTTGAGAGTATGTCTATACAGTTTGGTCTGGCTAAAAACATGGAGAAACAAGAGAAGAGATGCTTTGGTACTAGTCTAGTCAATTCCTATCCTGGTAGTGGACCCAGGACCAACAATGCAAATTCTGAAACTACCCTGCTTGGTTCCTATGCCATTTACGATAAACCGATGGAAAAAGATGATGAAAATGTATGACTGAGAGATAACGGCAAGGAACCTAATCATGCACAACAACAAAAGTAGTCAGATACAGGACAGGCCAAGACGAGGATTTCAAGGCTTAACTAGCCAGTGATGCCAAGACGAGGACTTCAAGGCTCAACCAGCTAGCGATGCATAATATTTTTCGTTTCCAATCCCTCAGAAAGGAATTGAGTGGATGACTCCTAAGGAGAAAACAATTGAAAGACCCTTACAAGATAGGGGCAGCATTGATACTATTTGGTTTATTCCCATCCTAGTACTGAACCCAATGACTTGATCACAACAATGGAGCCACATGGGAATGAAGAACATAAAGCCAATAATGTAGATTCTGAAACTACCTTGCCTGATTCATCTCCAGTCCTTGAGAAAGAAATTGTGCATATGACTGCAGAGGTTGAACAGACCATCGAAACCCCAACTGAAGAAGATCCCGAGTTTGCAACCATCAGAGAATCGTTCTATGATGTTGAAGCTCCTGGTAATATGTAGAGATCCGATGTAGGTCAAGAGGACAACTCTCACACAACAATGGAACCACCCAGGAATGATGAACATAAAGCCAATAATGCAAATTCTGAAACTGGCTCGCCTAATTCGTCTCCAGTCGCTGAGAAAAAAATTGTGCAGATGAATCCAGAGGTTGAACATACCATAGAAACCCCAATTGAAGAAGATCCAAGCAGGTATGGTTGAATGTGGGCTCGATTTCTAACTTACAGCTTCTGAGAACAATTTTTGTTAGTTTCCGAGTCAGCTTGTTCTTCTCTAGAAATTCAAGGCAGATGTGAAGACTACCGTCATGACAACCAATCCAGCTCCTTAGAACAACCAGATGTTGAGGTAATTATATTCTTTGTTTCTAAACTAGCTTCAATACAGCGACTACAAAAATAATAAAGAAGAATGAGTATGTTTTCTTGTGGGATCGACGAGCGCGCGGTAGATTGAGTTTTGATTTGGTAATCAAAGTTCCCTCGCGCACTCAAGATGTAATTCTTTTGTACGTATTTTATTCTCTATTTCTAAACTAGCTTTTGTACTTATTCTATTATGTTTCTAAACTAGCTTAGAAAAACCAGATGACAAATAACTAGAAGAATTGATCTTACTGTGTGATCTCATAGAGGCAAAGGCTAGAAGAATTGTAAGATATGCTTAGGATATGCCGCAATGACTATGCCTGGAATTGGAATTGTTATACCTGGAATTGGAATTGTTATACGTGGAATCGGAATTGGAATTGTAGGTCCTGGAATTGGAACTAGAATTGTAGAGTGCAGATCTACACTAGAACTAGAATTGGAACTAGAATTGTAGGTCTTCACTTCACCAAGTGGGACTATAAAACTGTAGAACAAATGCAAAATTACAGAACAAACAAGGCAATAATCCATCAACTGGGACTGCAAAATTGCAGAACAAATGCAAAAATGCAGAACAAACGAGGCAATAATCCATTTTATTAATAGGATGAACTAGAAGGGGAACAGACCTGATGTGCTAGCCACCAAGGTATTACAAAATAACTAGGTGGTAGTGTCAAAGTACTAGATGGTAGTGTCATGAAGACCAACTTTGGTATTTCATTCAATACCTCCCATGGCATTTAATGCTTCGAACTAATACCAACATTAGTTTAACACTTTCAAAATTCAAATAAAATGTAAATGGAACCAATGAATATGAATGAATATAATATATAGTTTGGCCTCCCTGCCTCAGGAAGAGGCCAAATAAGATGGAAAACAAGGTCGCATTAGCTAACTATTTAAAAACTTTGGTTACTCCCGTAATAACTAGCTTAAATTAATATCATAACAACTTAGGTTAATGTCATAGCAGCTCATTTCGATTACTATATTCCCTGGCCATTGCGATATGGCAGGGACTAACAAGACATGGCATTCCACTCTTTCATAAATAAAAATATTGTAGACACTTACCCTTTTTGTGAGAGACCTATGTTAACACTTTACTTTGAGTAGTAGCTTTTTGGATGGTTGATTAGTGATCATGCATTTATCTCTTTGTTTAGTTTTAGTTATGCCAATGTCAATTTGAATTGTTAGTTAATTTTTTAGTTATGTCCATTCACTAAAATAATCAATTTTTTGAACTAAAAGGATTAAGTTAATTTGTTAAAATTAATTTCCGCAATTCTTAAATGTTGAATGAAATGTTTATATTAACAACTATTTTAAGTTCCTATTATATAGCTATTACATTAATATTGTGGGGGTTTTGTTAATTAGAATATTAAAAAATTAATATTTTTCTTAATTCTTTTTCTATTTAATAGCATTATGTTTTTATCTTCATTCATAAAAAATAGAGAAGAGAACAAGAGCATAGTAAATTGCAACTACAACTACTTAATTACACAAATAAGAAAGTTGAGAGTGGATGATGTCCACCTCTCACTAATCCCTTCTATTTATAGCAAAATTTAAGTCGATAACATCAATTAAATTATTATTTTGTGAGGTGGTATTTCCCTTTCATTTCTGCAGGTGGTGGTGATTGTTACATGTATGATGAGGTAAGGTGGTGCAAGAATGATGGTGGTGACCTTCGGAAGCCTAAGAGGCATGACGATGTGTGGTGGCAGTGGAATATGATGTGTGTTTGAAATAGTTACTGTTACATTCTCCCCCTTAATTATTTCACAAAAAAAGAAAGTTTCCTATTACATCAAAATGTGGTTACATGATACACACTCCTATGCTTTCCCTTTGAGTTTTAAACAATTCTTTTCCCAAGGGTTTTGTAAATATGTCTGTAAAATCGTCTTTTGATCTGTAGAACTCCATACATATTTTATTGTTACTAATTCTCGAATGAAGTGATACCTCATATAAATATGCTTACACTTATTATGGAAAACATGATTTCTTGATAATGCAATAGCATATTTATTGTCAAGGAAAATATGAATTTCTTCTTTTTTTTCATGCAACAACTCTTTCAAAATTCTTCTCATCCACACAGTTTGACATTTTTATGTTGTGGTTGCAACATACGCTACTTCAGCAAATGATAGAGTCATAATGGATTCCTTCACTCGTTCCCATGAAACTGCACTTGAACCAAAAATGAACACATACCCAAATGTGCTCTTCCTGTCTTCAATATTACATATAAAATCACTATCTATATATTGAGTTAGCTTAAAATCTGAATCAAATGTATACAAGATACCATAATTTCGTTTTCTAGCAACATATCTTAAATTAATTTTTCTAACTAGACAATGTGTACTCTTCTCAAACTCCATGAATCTGGAAATTAAAATTACAAAAAACATTATATCAGGCCTTGTTGTAGCCAAATACATAAGATTTCCAACCAATTTCATAAACAAATTTCAATCAATATCTGAACCTTGATCATTCTTACTAAGTTTTTTACCAATTTTAGTTGGGGTTACAACTAGCTTACAGTTTTCCATCTTGAACCTTTTCAATATATCATTTTCATACTTAGATTAATAAATGAAAATATCATCTTCAGATTGAGTTACTTCAATAGCAAGAAATTACTTCATTAGGCCTAAATCATTCATATCAAAATTTTGTTTTCATGTTTTTCTTAAAATCATCTATTGAGAGATCTCCAATGAAAATCAAATTGTCAACATATAGGCACACAATCAAAATTTTACCTTACTCATTTACTTTTGTATACAAATTTGGCTCACATGGACTCTTGATGAATCCATTTTTATTCAGATGTTCATCAATTTTGCTATACCATACTCGAGGTGCTTGTTTCAATCCATATAACGCTTTCTTTAATTTATAAATTTTATGTTTTTAGCCATAAATTTCATATCCACGAGGTTGTTTCACATAACCTCTTCTTCTTGAAAACCATTTTAAAAATTCAGACTTAACATCCATCTGGTATATTTTCCATTTATTTTGTTCAGCAATAGCTAAGATAATTCTTAATGTGTCAAGTCTAGCTAGAGGTGCACAAGTTTCATTATAATCAATACCAGGTTTCTGGTTGAACTCGTCAGCTACAAGTCTTGATTTATGCTTTTCAATTTCACCTTCAACATTCACTTTAGTTTTGTAAATCCTTTTAACACCTATAGTATTTTTACCTTTAGGAGAGTCTACAAGTTCCCAATTATTATTTATTTCTATAGCATCAACTTCTTCATCCATGGATTTTATCCAAACGTTTTCTTTCACAAGTTTATCAAAATTTATTGGATCATATGCAAGTAATGAGAAATTTGAAAATTGATCTATTTCATTATTCTAATCATACAATTCCTTTAAAATTATGGTCTTCTCACCTTTCATTCTATTCTTTAATGTACTTATTTTAGGATTAGTTTATTTACTTACCTCTGATCCTGATACTTATTTTCCACCACACGCTGATGGTTCACCATGTTCTTAATTTCTCAATGTTTAGAATTGTAATGGACTAATTCTTGGTGATTGGCTTATAACAGGTGTATATAGAATCGAATGTTCACCTTATACTTCTTTCTCATCTTCATTATCATCTCCATGAGATAATGTAGCTCCCTTTGCAACAAATTTATTTATTCTTACATCCGAAGCTTCTTCTTCCTTGAATTCAACATATCTACTGATATTATATTTCTTGGTGATGGGATTATAGAGTCTATATGCTTTAGATTCCTCATTGTTTCCAATAATGAAAGATTTCTTCTATCATCTAAATTTTTTTTCAATTAATTTAGGAACATGTGCATAAGAAACACATCCAAAAATTATTAGATGAGATATATGACAACGCTTACCATTCGAGGCTTCTTCGGAAATTCAGACCTTCACGCTCTTACTCGAACATCTGGTAAGAATATAAATGACACAATCTACTGCTTCTTCCCAATATTCATTTACTAGATTATTTTCATTCAACATACTTCGAGTCATATTCAAAATAGTTTGATTTCTCCTTTCAGCCATTCCATTTTGTTATAGAGTATAATGTGTAGTAAATCTTATCTTGATGCCATGAGATTGGTAAAACTAAATGAAATCTGTTATCATATGTTCACCACCTCCACCTCTATCTAATCTCAAAATTTTAATATGCCCTCCGCTAATACCATTAAACTTTTTAGATACAGAAAAGGCTTTAGGTTTATGTTTAAGAAGATAAACCCATGTTTTTCAACTGTAGTCATCAATAAATGTTAGAAAGTAAACATTACCAACTAAAAAAGGTGTTTGCATTGGCCCACATAAATCTATGTGAACAATCTCCAATTGATATTTCACCGTATATGAAACTCCAAATGCAAATTTTTATCTATGATGCTTTACAAGTATACAACTTTCACACGAGTTCATTGTTTTTTGAATACTGGGTAACCCTTTCACCATTTATTTCTTCCCCAACAAATCTAGACCACAAAAATAAAAATGACCATATCTTAAATGCCATAAACATGATTCATCGAACTTATTAATTTTTTAAGCATTTAAGGAGGGAGACAATTCATTTGTCATTATAAGAGGAAACCTCCTATTATTTTTCATTTCTTCTCTTTCTATTAGCCTCTTTCTTGGATATTTTTCAATGATAGTACACACATTATTATTGAAGAACACTTTGTACCATTTGTCTATTAGTTTTATAATGCTCAACAAATTTCATTTTAAGCTAGGCACATAATACACATCATCAATTGTTCTTCTACAACCATCTCTAGCATAAAAAAAAAATCACTCATTTACCTTTAATGGATACCTTATTGTCATTATCCAACTTCACTTAAGATTGAATAATGGATTCTAGATTGGAAAACAAATATGTGTTTCCAACCATGTGATTGTTGCAGCCGCTATCTAAATGCCAAATATCAATCAAAAATTATTGAGCCACGTTACAATTCATAAAAATTAGCTTCTTATTATCTTCAAATTCTTCTGAGATGTGTGCAAACTACTTGCTAGCATCTACCTGCCTCTTTAAATACTTGGTATAAAAACCGCCATATCTCTTGCAATAATAACATTAAACTTTAAGCATATCATATCTTTGATTTCCTTGATGCGAGGTTATATTGTTACTCCCCCTTAAATTGGAAAGATGTTGTTGACATTTTCCTTCATGATCATAATTATGTTGTGAACATCTTTAATAAACTACTATGTCACCTATTCCTCTATTACTTGATATTCCTTTGCCTCTTCCTCTATTAAACTGCAACTTTGTTTTGAAGGTAGTCTCCAATATGTTATTGTAATATCTTGACATCGTGGATTCATGAGTAATCAACGAACTAGTCAACTCTTCAACTTCATTTGTTACATACCCCCTGGGCACCATGCCACTAACTACCTACTATTGTTTACTTGATCCACGATGTGGGCCTTTGGGTTCCTTTAATAGACTTATTTAATACAGCAGGAATAAACCCTTGAACATTTCTATGCATATACTCTACAACGTGGAGGAAATAATCAATCATGGGTATTCAACATGATGAGATTATGCATTCAAAATTCCAGTACTTTGATGACTTCGTACAAGCATTAATGGAATTACTAACACAAATACATTGTAGCTAGCACTGCCATATATCATTGTCATAATCCTAAGGGCGTAGTCAAAATAATACTGACATATATCTTATTCAATACGAGCATCATTAGATGAAATTCACTCCATAACGCATAATGCATACCATAGATAACCTGAACCTTAAGCTATACGATTTCAAGTGCTAAAACACACACACACACACACACACACATATATATATATATATTCCCAAAGAAAAAATCGTAATCTTTCATTACGAGGAAAAATTACATGTAGTAGATTCCTGTTGGCATATGTTGTATCTGAAAATGATAAAGAACTTTGTACAGTAAAATGCTGTAACAAAAATATGGCCTTGCCATTTCTAGGGTATATGTACTTTATCTCTTATTTTCTAGTAGAAAATATAAATATATACCTATTGGTTTCAATGCATTAACTCAAAAATATAATTCCACAAAAAACTGATATAACTTAGGGTCTTTCCACCCTATAGTAGTCATGGTCTATGTATGGCCTATGATGATATTGAGGAAAACCTCTGAGTCCTATTGCTGTATTATTATCCACAAGCCTCGGGGAAGTAGCAAGCCCTCCTTGGAAAGCTTGTCAACATCTTCATTGTGTTCCCTGTATATATGTTGAAAAGAGACTGAATTAAATCTTGCTTTGAGATTGAATACTTCATTCAAAATGTTTTGAAGAGATATAGCATGATAGTGATTTTTTGAATTGAACCAATTGATGATAATTTCTGAGTCTCCATAGATCTGTAAGGAGGTGCAATTATGTGCAAGTGCAAAGTGGAGCAAATGTCTGAGTGTGATAAGTTCAGCATAGTTGTTGGTTCCTTCTGCAAGTCTTAATTTGACATTATAGTGATTATGTTCTGAGAGGTGTAAGCAGAACGCACCCCCCCCCTCCCCGCCACCCCACTTCCTTTTGGTTGAGTAGCCCCATCGAAAAATGCCCATGGCCCATATTTTTCAATGCTGTCAGGGCCCGATATTTTACAGGTGTGTGAAGGTTCCTCCTCAAGGATGTCGTGAAAGACAACCACTGCCTTGGCGATGAGCAGATGCCAACAAATAGATTCATTCTATAAAATAAGGCAATTCCGAGCAAGCCATATGGTCCAACAAATATTAAGGGGTAAACATTATGCTTTTTGTCTGTGGTGCACTAATATCCATTTGTTCCAAGCTTGAAGAATTGTATAACCCTACCATGCATTTATCATTTAGAGTTCTTGTGTTATAGATTGCCGAAATTCGGTGGCAAAAGGGTAGAGCAAGAATAGGTGTTCATTAGCTTCAGATGATTGTTTACATAGCACACACCAGCTCAACCGGAATATGGATCTACGCATAATTACTTCTCATGTGGGAGTTTTGTTACTTAATGCACACCACATAAAGAGACAGGTCCATGGAGGTGCTTTCAATCACCATAGCTACTGCCACCATTGAATAGAATGGTTAGGTGTATCCCTATTTGTGACTGTATTTCCCGTGGTCACTTGGTGTCCATACTAAAACATCAGGGTCCTGATTGAGGGATATATGAGCTTATAATAGTGCCTCAAGAAATAATTCCCATGTGTGTTACCACTATATAGGGATGTTTAGATCTTGAGCATATTTCCAGCACTATCTAAATATGGAACTGTGCTCTTGATTGGAAATCTGAGTGATTTTCATAATATTCGGGTGACTTAGATGATGTATGAGGTTTGGGGGAAGGAGATATCTGTTACCCCCACCACTCCAAGGATCAATGCCAATTCACACAGGGGAACCATTGTTGATGTGCCATGCCAATCCAGCTCTGATAAAAGGCATGATTTGTAAAATTGCTTTCCATACAGTGGATATGCCCCCACTATGCCAGTTTTGTAGACGGACCCAGTCCAGGATCTTCTGTGGCCAAATGTATTTGTGGTATGTCACAGTCGTCCAGAGGTTTTTTGCAGTCAGAAGAGACTAGATCATCTTGGCTGTAAAAGCTTGAGCAAAATTAGACAAATCCTTTAACCCCCATCCCCCCCATTTTTTTGGAAGGCCAATGTTCTTCCAGCTTACCCAAGCAAATGTTTTACTTTCCTTGTAGCCATTCCATAGATATCGACAACATATTTTCTATATGCGTCTAAGGATACCCCGAGGGATCCAAGCAAGAGACATCCAATATACTGGGGCGGCTTCTAGTACAGATTTAATTAGGACAAGTCTCCCTACTCTAGAGAGTAATCTATGATTCCAAATTTTCAACCTCTTCTCCAGTTTTATCACTAGCTAGATCCAGTCGGTAATCTGATAGCTGTGTGGCTTTATCCAAAAACCAAAGTATTTGAGACCCTACGAGAGGTTGTGAGGAGTCTAATGAGCGTACATTTGGGTAGCTGTGACCTCTTGTGGGTTAGTATGGGTCGGTGTAATCATAGATGTTGTATGATTTGAAACCATGGCTATCACTTTTTCAAAGAGGGTGAGAATCTCATGGAAGGAGGTCGAGTCCCTAATGCTGCCATCTAGGAAGATGAAGGAATCATCTACAAAGAGTAGGTGTGTGAGATGGTAGAGCGCATTCACTCTCAGGCCTTTCAGTCTTCCCTCCCTTTTTGTGGAGGTAATGAGCCTACTCATCCCTTCCATCACTAAGAGGAACAATAGAGGGGACAAAGGACACCCCTGCCCCAGCCCTCACTTTGCATGAAAGAAATGGTATGCGAAGCCATTAATCAATATGCTAAAGGAGGCTGAGTTTATGGAATATATAATCCAATCTATGGAAGCTAAAGGGACTCCTAAGTGGATCAGGATCATCTTGATGAAGAGCCAGCTTACTCGATCAAAGGCCTTGGCAAGATCAATCTTGAGAATGATGCTTTTCATATTCTTAGATTTGATAGAGTGAATGGCTTCCTCGGTTCTGCCTATGGCTTCATGGATCTACCTATTGTGGAGGAAAGAAAATTTATCAGGGGAGATGTGGTGGGATAGAATGGGATGAATTTGATTTGCAATGATCTTAGCAATGGTTTTGTATAATGTATTCCAGAGTGAGATGGGGCGGAAATCATTGAAAGATGTGGGGGAGTCTGATTTCAGAATGAGGGCAATGAAAGTGGTATTGGTGGCATCATACTCTTCGACTACATTGAGAAGGTCACTCTCGATGATTTTAAAGAAAGCAAGGTAAAATCCAATAGGCCAACCATCCATCCCAAGGCTTTTATCTTTCTGGAACCACTTTAATGTCTGTTCAAGTTCATCTCTGGTGATGGGTGAGGTAATCTCATCGGTATCTCCTGGTTGATAAATCTTGGGAAATGCCCAACTACTCAAATGATATTAGCCAGGTTTATAACAGGAGATTCCTTAAAAAGCTGTTGAAAGTGGGATATTCCTAGTTGTGAGACCTAGTGATAGGCTTTCACAGTACCTCCATCAGGGGTGGGTAGTTGCTAGATAGTATTGGAAGCTATCCACCCTTTGGAAGAATTTTGGAAATACCTAGTGTTCTCATCCCCTCCTTTGAGCCAAATAGCATGACTCTTGAGTCTCCAAGTTTCATCCCCATCCTTCAGGATTCTTGCTCTTTTATTTTCAAGTTCAATCAGGTTGGATTTGGCTTCAGCACTCATGAAACCCCTATTTTTCTCATCGTTAAGGTCCGCCAAAGCTACTTCGAGAGAGGAAAGGATATGGTTATCCTTCTGTTGTTTATCCTTGGCCCACTTGATAGTGAGATTCTTTATTTGAAGCAAGCTTTTACAAAAACCTTCAACCCATGTTTGATACGGAGAGGGTGGGTTTTGTGTCCAGTGATTAGTGACCAGCTCAATGTAGGAGGGATCCTGGAGCCAAAAAGAATTGAACCTGAAAGGGTCCCTTGGTTTGGTCAGCGTACCAGATACTTCCAGGTAGATAGGTGAGTGGTTAGATATGCCTCCTGACCCAACCCACTACCTATAATGTGATAAACGCTACAACAAGAGATTTTTTATGACAAAGTGATCTAGTCTTCTAGCAAGGGCGGCCTCCCCCACCCTTCTATTCCTCTACATAGGGAGAGGCTTATTCATAGGAACATCTGTAAGTTGGGCTTGCCTAAGGAGGTTTTCCATGGTTTCCAAAAGTGGATCAATCTGATCCAATGATCCCTAGGACTCGTTGTAGCCAATGGAAAACTTAAGATCCCCCCCCCCCATAATGAGGTTGTCAACTGAGGACAAGAAGAGATTGAGGAGGTGGTTCTAGAAGGCTTCCCTCCCTTGACATGTCCCATAAACATTCATGACCCGAAAATCCATTCCCGATTCCGTAGAGAAAAATTCAAACCCAATGTATCCCTTTCCAACCAGGTTGCATCCCCTAGGGTTTCCTGTAGGAGGATTAAATTAACCAGATCAACAGTGAACATTCTACGGAGGGCTAGTTTTTTGGGGGAACTAGCCAAACCCATGCAGTTAAAGGAGAGGCATTTCATGGGGGAACTATATCTAGCATTGTCTTTGCTCTAAGATCCCGATCTAAAGAGGATTGTATGCCTGATATCACCTCAACCCCTAGAGAAAGGATAACATGCAAGAGGTACGATTTGCACCCTCGAGGGGATTGAATGTAAGATGAAGGGAGAGTCATGCAAAGGCCTGAGTTCAATAGGTGAGAGTCCCCAATGGGAGTTCGCAGACATAGATTATAGGGATGGGAAGGTGCCAAGGGAGATGGCAGGATAGAGAGGGGATTCTTCGGTTGGGTAATGGGGGAGGTTGTTGAATCTACCAGGAGGTGGGGGAGGACTGAGCATGGAATGGAGGTAGAGGATATGGGATAATGCAAAATCGATGCAGAAAGCATATGCTGAGTAAATGATGCATTGACATAAGATTGATTAGGGGATGAGAGAAGAGGAATATCAACAGTACGAACCACTTCATATGCTACGCTAACTTAAGTCAAAGGAGGGGATGGTAGCCCTGAAGGTGTTCCTGAGTCGTGCTGCACCGGCCTGATAGGGGTCACCTTCGAGGGTGGAACAGGGGCGACCTCTTGATGCTTCCTACTAATGCTAGAAGCTCCTTTATCAATGCTAGCTACTTTTCATTCTACTGATTCCTGGGCTTTCACAACCAGAGGGTATTCTTTGAATAGATGCCCAACCCTATGACACCTTTTGCATCGAAATGGCACACCCTCATAGTCCAAGATCTGCACACTAGTGAAATTTCTCCATTATAGGGTTATCCTTTCCTCCATACCCTCCCGAGTGTTTAAGTGCACAAGAATGTGGGCTAATGTTCAGTTTTTAGATTGGACAAAGGATTTTTCATAGTCCAGAAATGTACCTAGGGTATTCCCTATCTTGTTAAACACCTCTTCTGAGAAATACTATAAACATAATCCTGGCAACCTCACCCAGAGAGGCCCTCCCCCAATCTTCTCTCTTTTAGGATAAAAAAGATGGCTCCATCATTTTAGCAGCACTAACGCCATTTCTATGTGCCAAAATCAAGCGTGGGCTAGGTTCGTGTATTCTTCAAGGGCAAAGTATAGCATGAACCACCCACAAGGTAGGGTTTGTACCTCCGACAGCTGAAGGAAGATCTACCCCCAAATCTCTTTCACCCATTTCCCTAATCGATTTGTTGTGTAGGTTCTGGCACGAACCCTCCCCACAAATATTTTGCTTGCTCTATCAGCGACATCAGCCATGGTGTGTCCTTCACCAAACTTAATAGTGAAATCCTTCCCCGATGCCATGATGCACTTAGATTTCTTCTTCCCAGTCCAAGGCACAGTGGGATTGTCCTGTAATGGATTCAAGGGATGTTTTGAGGCTGAGGGAGGTTCTGCCGACCTAACCCTAATAACAAGAGTTCGAAACAGCCTAATGGATGTGTGGGATCTTGAGCTTTTTCACCAGATCTTAGTTGCTGAGGCTGTATATGAGGATGAGTAGCTGTATCCAGAGAAGGTCCACGGCGGGGAATAGGGTTCTGGGAGAAACAAAGGTGAGTAGAAGGTGTTGAATTGAAGAGCGGAGATGAGCATGATGCGAGAAGGTTGAGGGTTGTGGGAGATAGAGGTGGAAAATCGAGCACAGGAGAGTCAATGGAGATGGATTCGATGCGAAGGGTGTTGTCCTTATTCCCAAGAAGGGAGACAATCGATGCCAGTATCGAGCAGGACAGACTAGTTGTAACGGTCACCATTTTAGGGCTAGGGTTTGTGAAGATGGCATGTTCCAAGAAGGGATGTGGCGAGTATTCCATAGCATCAAGTTCCATGTCATCCATGTTATCCACTGAAAACGATAGATAGGTAGTAGAGCAGGCTATGACCGGAGTGCTATACACTATAGGCGGGTGGGGACTCCTACAGGTGCAAGTAGTAGTTACCCATGGTCAGTGAATCAGCTAGGGTAGATGTAGCCGCGATCCATTCTCCCTCCATATATATATATATATATATAATATATATATTATATATAGATATCATGCATATTTATTCACAATCTTAAAAACCAAGATAGCGCATAAGCTTAAAGATGTGATAACATAATAATTATTGCATAATAACCCACATATTATGTTCTTTCAATGAATTTATCTTCGATTATATTTATGTTCCATAATTTTCACATGTATCCATATATAATCATCTCATAAATGCCATTAACACAGGCAAATCTACTCATTCATAGTGGTCACATGCAATTCATTCAATAATCTAATAGCAAGGGAAACTCAAGAAAATTATGTCATATGTTAAATGAATTTACAACATAGAGGGTAAGGAACCAACATACAAAACATCCCATGCAAACCAGACTATTTTAAATAAGGCCACTTAGAAAACCAAGCACTATCACCAAACCTACAACTAGCTTTCTCAAGTTCACCCCCAAGCTGAGAGTTCTTACCATAGATCAACTGCCCCGTGTTGATCTTTTCAATGGGTATTTAATACCCTCTTTCATGATATGTTTTCCATTAACAATGTCCCACTTTTATGGATATTTTTCTCTACTTTTGAGGATTTTCTTAGAAAATATCACCTTTCTATCCTGCGAGACTTTTACTCATAAAAGCCTACCTTTCTCTCCTGCAAGGCTTTCATTTTTTTCTTAAACTTAGCATCTTTCTCCAGCTAAGTAACTTAATGGATATTTATCTCCAAATCGATTAAGCTTATCTATAATTGGACCTAGAAGTCTTCTCATAAAAGAATTATCCATTCCCATTCACTAATGGGATTTTATTTGGAAAGAACCTCATCTCCTGATGTCTCGTTTTCCAAGTGTTTTATATTATCTTTATTTATTTAACCATAAAGTATTTACTTTCATTGTTACACCTTAGACCTAGCTTTTCTTGGCTTAGGTTAGCAGAGGTTTACATACAATGGAGGGGTGTTACATCATTTGTCTTTTGTCCTTGAACTCTTCTATGGATACAATAACCACTTCAAATTTCTTTAGCAAAATTCAAAGGAATTTCTCGATGAATATTGTTTGAGAGGTATTCTCCATACTATCTCAATTGATTAACAACACTCATGACTTGAGTCATAAAAGAATCCATAATTTCACTGTCTTTCATTTTCAGATTCTCAAAATTTATTCTCAAATTATGGAAATTGACATTCTTCCCTTTTGATACCTCTTGATAATAGGATTTGAAGGTGTCCCACATTGTAATAGATCTAACCTGAAAATATATGATAATACAAATATGCCCAAAAGTAACAACATATAAATATATAAATGCTTCTCTTTATTGATCAAAACCCTTAAGGTAGGGTAACACCATACAATCACTCCTTAAGGAACGAGAACACTCCACAAGCCATATGCTTGCCAATACAATAATCCTTCATACTTCTCAATGGAGAGTCTCTAGCCTCTATATATGATTCATACATACAATACCATGGGTCATTAACATGGCTCTCTCAATACCATTTATCTAATACAATGGGCTTATCACATTATTGCTAACTACTTCTGGTCCCTTACATGATGTGGGTTAACCACTTTATTTATTAACTATGGCCCATCTCATTATTACATTATTCCCTTGGGTACCTCCCTCTGTACCCCATACTATCACCCCGAGGTATATTACATTCCACCCCCATTAAACATGTTTCATCCACGAAATATAAGAAGAACACAAATAATAATATATGATTAAAATATTAGTCCATTGGTACAATGCATGTCCATCTACCCATCCCAGAGATAGGTGATTACTTGATCTAGTTGGTTCCTCACTCGTTTGAGATGGGAGTTGATCTTGATAGTTCCTTTGTGTTGATGTGTTGTAGGTGGAGTGAGGCACCTCTTTATCTATCATGCGCGGGTTGTTGTCATTGTTGATAATTCATTGCCATCATGTCGGTTGCATTCCTACTGGGTGATGTGGGTGGTGATATGCTGATGTTTTAACCAATGGTGTATCTTTCTTTAATTAACCACCTAATGGAGCTTGATGGGTATCTGGTACCCGTTGTGGCTCCTACTATCGTGTCTTATCTTCCAGTATTACTTCAACAATAGATTCCTCATCTGATGTGTCAGTCCCTCGAACATATTCTCCTTCAGCCTCCTTGGACTCTACCTATTTATTGATAGAAATATCCTGTAATGTAGTTTTCTTCCTTTTATACCATAGCTTCAGGAATTTCTTTTGCACATAAATATTAATAGTACCAACAGATTTCATCCAAGTGTATTCTAAAACAACATCCACATTAGCCATATCTGAAGCATAAAATTTAGAATGCAATACATACTTGTCCATAGAAATTTTCAAATATTTATAAACTTGAACATCATCTTTATCAATCTATGTGGTTTCAATGTGTTTTGCTAGAACTTGCAATTTTTTTTCTAAATTAACATTCATAAGATTTTGCTTGCAACTAGCATTTTTAGACACAGTGATATTCTCCTTTTGTATACATCCTTGAACTTGTAATAAGGAGATACTAGTAGAAAATAACCCCGCGTGTTTCTCAATATCTTGTTTTCTAGGATGAGACCATTTATCGAAAAGGAATTTCTCAAATTCTTCATGAATAAGGCTTAACAACTTTGTACTATCAACTGAGCACCACCATATGGTAGTCTCATCTTCAAAAAGATGCCATAAATATTTCCAATTTTTTTGTCATATTGACTTTTCTCTTTTTATGAATTCTCCAATAGTAGGACCATTATTGTTCCCTGTAAAAAGATTCCTGCTAAAAGCCATGAAGAGGGTTTTGAAAAAAGTTCACTTACATTGGCGAAAATTTAAAATGGAAACAACACGATCAATATTGCTCATAATCCTTATTATAACCCATTTTTGGAAATGGAATGGCCATTCTGCATCTTCCCATGTGATAGAAATCCTGATCTATGCACTATGGGATTTCATATTTAGTAGCAACAACCCCACCCTCACAAAAATTTTGAAACAAATAACTGATTTTAAATCAACGATATCTTCCTCATTCGGACTTCGATTCTACCAATTTGTTTTTTCCAATTTGGGTAATTTTCAAGAGGATCCCATACCTACAATTATATTCTCAAAATTCCCTAGAAAAACTAAAATAAGTAATTAGGGATCTGTCATCCATGAATTTTCGTCAGAAAAAATTCTGCAGTACAACTAATTTTAAATCAATGATATCTCCCTCATCCGGACTCCAATTCACCCAATTTTTTTTTTTTAATTTTTGTATCTTTTCACAAGGAATCCAAATATGCAATCTATTTTTGCGAATTTTGCACCAGACATTTCAGATCCTCTCTGCAAACTTGCCGCCCCAAAAAATTCCTCCAAAAATAAAAATAAAAATATTTCCACTTTGTCTAAGAAAGTGCTTTGATACCTCTTGTAATAGATCTAACCTACAAATATATGATAATAGAAATATTTCCAAAAATAACAAGATCTAAATATAGAAATTCTTCTCTTTATTGATCAAAACCCTTAAGGTAGGGTAACACCATACAATCACTCCTTAAGGAAGAATAACACTCTACAAACCATATGCTTGCCAATAAAATAATCCTTAACACTTCTTAATAGGGAGTCTCTAGCCTCTATATATGATTCATACATACAATACCATGGGTCATTACCATGGTTTTCTCAATACAATATATCTGATACAATGGGCTTATCACATTATCACTAACTACTTGTGGTCCCTTACATGATGCAAGTTAACCACTTTATTTATTAACTATGACCCATCACATTATTACATTATTCTCTTGGGTACCTCCCTCTGTACCCCATACTATTCCCCCTAGGTATACTACACATGTCTTATTTAAATATTTTGCATTTGATACTTTTGAAAGTATCATACCATCTAATCCTTGTTGACTAAGGCCAAGAGCTTTATTTTCCTTCTTTCTGTTCTCTCTCAATAATGTTCGTTCAAAATTTACAAATGACATCTCTCCTTCCTCATCAACACACTCTAGATACCCATTAGTAACAAATCCCCAAATACCGTGAGAATGCAACAATGTTCTCATTCGAATAAACCATGAATCACATAGGAACCAATCACTGAATAATATTGGTAGTTTTCAACATCTGTCACAAATAATTGAAATCTTTAGATAAAATTTAAAATAACTTTTACACTGCATTCCTTTCAATTCATTTTACAAGAAAACTACAAAAATGATGGATATGTAAAATGGCTCGAAAGTGACCTTAAAATGATTATTAATTAAAAGATAAATTTCAGTGTAGTACGCATGAATTTCTTCTTCTTTTATATGTCGAAAATAAAAATAATACCTTCTTCTACATACGTTGGATTCCTTAACTTCCAAAAAAAATTGCAGAAATATTGCTTTAATGCAAATTTAACTTGAACGATACTGAGATTGGGTTTTCTGATCAGGAATTTCCCAACACTACCGAGATTGAAAGTTCATGCAGAATAGAGATTATAATTTGTCACCTTATATAACACAAAACAACATACGCAAAGGTGAAAGAAACTAAACACAAATATTTGAAAACACTACATAAAAATAAAGTCGTCACGTATCAAACGCTGACTCACCAGGTCGCTTCCTCTTTAGTTGTTTCTTAACATATACTCAAATGACACCACAACTTCATTACAGCTACATGATCCAATACTTCAAGCTTGAGGCTTTTTATAACAACTATTATAGTCATCTTCACCAGCAATAATTTTTTGGTCCAGTCCTCCCAATGACATGAGGAAACTAAGATAATTAAAATAGATAACCACTTTCAAACTTAGTGGGTGTTATCATCTTCAAGAAATTTCAATCACGCTTTGAGATCCATGCCCTGAATAGGATGTCGAGAGAATTATTTCTTTACCTATAGAGACTGCAATTAAAAAAGTTCAAAATATTGGAGGATCTAGGAATTTCTCCCACAGATTTCGAGATGGCCTAATTGGACAGAGAGAAACCCATTGTCAAATTACTAAATCCCATCAAACACTTTCTCAAATTCTCTCAACTCAACTCTCATATCTCGGATCTGATACAAAATGATAAAAGAATATAGAGCAAACCAATAACATAGTAAAGCACATACTCAACTGCTTAATTACAAAAACAAGAAAATTGAGAGTGGATGATGTTTGCCTCTGGTTGATCCCTTATATTTATAGAAAAATTGAAGTCAATTACATGAACTAAATTATTATTTTGTGAGTTTGTGTTCCCCTTTCATTTCCACAAGTGGAGGTGAATGTTATATGTTTTATGAGGTAAGGTGGTGCAAGAATGGAAATGGTGACCTCCATGAGCTTAAGAGCCATGGCGGTGTGCGGTGATGGAAGAATACAGCATGATCTTGAAATAATTACTCTTACATTAATTACAATATTTTTCCAACGTTTGCATCTAGTTCATATCATTTTATTAATTCTTTGTGTCTTATTTTTATATTCTTGTCTCTTCATTTCACACAACTTTCTTTGGTTTTTCCCTTGTTAGAAGTGTACAAAAACTTGATTCACATTAACACTCAATATGGTCTCAACAATTCTCTTGTTTGCATGTTATAATCATTGTATTTAATTCTTCATTTTTTTTTACTTCCTCATACTATTTATTAATTTCCCATCCAACATTCATTTACTTCATGACATGTCATTGTAATTTCAAATAAATACTTTCCTTTCTCTATTTATTTCAGTTTATTGTTTTTTTGGGAGAGAAATAAAAAAAATAGAATGTTGATGATATTATCATATAGGTCCAGGTATTGTTGGGATGGTGTGATAATCAATGGTTGTGTTAATTTTCTTTTTCAAATTAATTTTGCAATTCAATTAAAAGAGCTTGAAATTGATGGAAAATTAAATAGGTAACTTCAATATTTGAATTTCTTTTGAGATTGAGTAATATACTTTGCACAATAAAATATAATGTAAATGAATGATAAAAATTTGAAAACATTAATGCGGTAAATCAAAGTGTAGTTTAGCTCCTATGATTTTTATACCATTGCTTAAATTCTCCAGCAACACTTTTTTGATTAGTTGTTTATTTAACCCTACCATTTTGTTCCCTCCTTCATTTACCACCCTATCATTTAGTTCCCTCCTTCATCTATCGAGGGTTAAGACAAGTGAGAAACAACATAGATAGTGACAGTGAATGCACCCTACTATTTTGACCTTTCCATCTACGACCACCCCTCTAACAATCAATCACTAGCATGACATGACATTCTTCCATGTGCTTTGAGGTCATGTCATGCCTCTTATGCATCATATGAATGGTAGGCCATTTCCTCCTTTGCTAAGGTAGATACTTACCTATGTATTATTAGTCCCTACCTTTGGCATAGTAAGGACTATTGCAATCGATAAGAATTGACTTACGGTTAAATCACTTTGACCAATTAATATATTCCCATACATTCTAGGTTTGAACCAATGTTTTAAATAAAATATTCTCCTCAACAAACTTTTATCCAATGTTTTTTTTTGGACCTCTTATTGCTAGCTCGACTGTACAATTTTCTTAAAACTTACGATAAATTGTTTGGGGCTAGACTATACACTTTTCTTATAACTTAGGATAAAGAGTTTGGGGCTATTTGGACCTCTTATTATAGGCTGGACTCTATGTTTTTCCTAAAACTTAGGATAACTAGTTCGAGGTATGGTTGTAATTGTTAGGCCTGGAGGCTATTCTTAATTCCCTACCCACACAATATACACAATATGGTAAGAGACACTCAAAGGTTGCATGCACAATATACACAATATGGTAAGAGATACACAAAGATTGCATGTAGTCTAGATGTCTAGGTATTTGTGCTCTTATTCGGCTTCCTCTCTCCATTTATCACTTCACCTATTCAATCCTCCTATGTAGTCTTCATTCACAATAACATGTTCAGTCACCCTGCCTTGTCCTCATTCACAAAAATGTGTTCAGTCCTCATGCCCCTCTTCATCCCATTGAAAATAAATTGATCTTCAAATAGGTGGTCTACTGGTGCTAGTTCTTTAACTGGATATGAGCAAGCCTACTTACTGGTGACCTTTTTATTATCTACTCTTACCACTATTTTTTTTTACGACTCGGACATCAAAGTAAGTTCATCAACTATTACCTCTATTTTTTTTTAGAGTTGCTACATCAATGTAAGTTCATCAATAGTAAGTTTCACTACCAGAGGAGTAGCACCTACAATCAGAGTAGTAAGTATTTCTAGTGAAGATTATTACTTAGACGTTCGAGTAGCACTACATTTACACAAAAAGCTGATAAACCGCTGATTTGATTTTGATTTTGTTTGCTCTGTGATCTCCTGATTTCATGATTCTATGTGGCAAGCCAAAGTACTAAACCGATATCCAACTCCATTCATGATTATATTTTTTTCTCTAAGCCCAAAGGGAATAGTTCGGTTAGGGAGAAGAAAAAGGCACACTTTATAGTAACAGAATGAGGTGATATCATAGATCTACATTGCTTACCTGAGAAATCGTAAGTGATATCCTTCCCAAGACACTCTTCTCTCTACACTTACTTTGTTGCATTTCCTGTTGCTTCCATATTTGTTGTCTGTCATTGTTTCTTAACCCTTGTCATAGGGAACGAGCTATAGCCCATAGGTTGTTTAGGTTTATTCAAAGGTGACCAGGCTTCTAATTCATGTATTTTTTCAAATCCATTTTCTTTGAAAACCTTGCATTTCCCATTGCTTCCACCTTTTTGTTTGTCATTGTTTCTTAGCCCTTGTCATAGCGAACAAGTCGTAGCCCATAGGTTGTTTAGGTTTATTCAAAGGTGACCGGGATTCTAATTCTTGTGTTTGTTCAGATCTTTTTTTTTTTTAAACCACACATGTGTGGCCAATAAACCTTGACATAAAACCAGACATCATGCAGACTGACAATACCATATCTAACATAGAAGACCCCTTCCATTGAACAAAAACGGAACAACATCTGGTTACAGTTTATCCTGAAACACCTTCTTCAGTTACAGAAATTTGATTTTTCTCGGACTTCATGATATATGAAATCATAGGCACAGTAACAGTTAGAAGCCCATGCAAAAATTCCCTAGACATTGGCATCCCCGGGCAGTGTGAATTTGTTGGAAAACTTAGAGCTTCTCTTTCTTTCCATTGGCAAATACTAGCAGCTCTCCTCATCCTCGACTGCATGGTAATTTGGCTTTCTTCCAATCCTCGACTGCATCATGCTTTCAATTTTTTCCATGGCATTTTTTCACCAACACCTTCTCATCTTCCACATAAACCTAAATTTTAGACTTGGTCAGGTCTGGAATGTCCGCAAAGAAAACTTAATCCTTGTGTGTTCTTTAATGTCCATTGGTGCAGGTTCCAGTCCCTTTTTCTCCTCATGGCATTAGTCATATGACGGCCAAAATGGAATTGTGATATTCTCCAATTCCTCCTTGAAGTGCAGTAGTGGGCTCATGGTGAGAGCTTTATCTAAGTAACTCTTCATCACTAAAATCTTGATATGAAATACCACTGAAATTAATTAAATAGATTAGGACTATCTATGAAATCAAGAGCTCAAATGTCAATCTGAAATACCACTTAAAATAATAGAAATGGACTAGGACTATCTATGAAATCAAGGGAGATGGGAAGCAGAAGTAGCACAAAGCAGGAATAATGCACGATATATCAATGGAACTACTCTATTAAGGATAAGAGTCCTTTGTAAAACGGTCCTAAAGCAACGAATTCCAGGCAATGGGGGCACATGGGTTGCATCTATGCCCAGATGTCAAGGAAATTTTATTTGTTTTTTTATTTCAAATATTTTTAGTATAAACTATAATTTTATCATTTCATTCAAATAAATAAAGAATACAGAGATACACATATAGATTTATATAAATATAAAATTAAGTAATTTAAAGATAAAACATGCA
This sequence comes from Pinus taeda, assembly GCA_000404065.3. Classification (NCBI taxonomy): domain Eukaryota; kingdom Viridiplantae; phylum Streptophyta; class Pinopsida; order Pinales; family Pinaceae; genus Pinus; species Pinus taeda. The sequence goes on along the minus strand of APFE031338967.1, from coordinate 37,883 downwards.
AAAGAACTAATCAGGCGTTATATATGCATGCAATGCAAGTGTCCACACCATGAGGTAATATGAACAAATTTTGAAGTCAGTATTTACATTAGAGATGCCCCTCTGCTATCATATGATGGTTAGCAAAGAAGTATAGATTTTAGTTTACTTTGGAATTAATTGATTACCTCTCAGAATGAGTCCATTTAACTTGTTTACTGTTAAATCGATATGCCCTAGTGGTTAAGGATACAGACTTAAAATCCATTGGTTACACCCGCTTAGGTTTGAACCCTGTTGGTGACGATTCATACTTTTTTTTCATTTACATTAATGATTTTAAATGTGCTTCCCCATGTAGGTTGGATTCGTGCTGCTGAAGGGGGTAGAACTCTTCACTATGTTCGGAAGTTTCCAAGATTGGTTTAATGTTTTTAGTTTTCCATAATCAACACTCAGCACATAAATCCAAGGAGTAACACTAGTGGTTCATTAACATTTCTCAGAGAAATTTTACAGGTTAACTACATTCAGAAGTTTTAAAAGAAAATTTAATGGAGGGAGTAACACCATCGGTTCATTAAAATTTCTCAAAGAAATTTTATAGGTTAACTGCATTCAGAAGTTTTAAAAGAAAATTTAATGGATTTCAATACTCCATCGAGTAGGTAAAATGAGATATGGGGTGAGAGCGGGTGAACCCTCATCATCAATATTCTCAGATAATATATGAGATTTATGTGCTAACCAACTGCACCAGCACCCCTATTGATGTGCAGATCCGTGAATGGAGTATATTCCAAGTTTAGAGAAAAGAAACCATCCAAACCCTGTGTCTACACAATGATATAAAGGTAGATGCTAAGGTAGGGTTTTCTTGGTGTATTATTGCTTTGTGTCTTTTTCTTTTTCTTTTTGATTCACTGTATTTCTTGTACAGACATCATTCTTGAAGAAATCTTATGAGGTGACATCATGAGCCCCGTCCATTACAAAATTTGTAGCCACAGCAATAGATTTATTTATTGCAGTGAAGGCATCAAATCGTTGTAGTGGAAAAGATTTGAAGCATTTCACCCTCTCATCAACGTCTAAACTAACCACAAAAATTGCATGTTTCTTTCATCTGTGAGTCCACTTGCTTTGTTTGAGATGGGATTTCGAGTTTTTTTTGGAGGTTAGAACTCACAAAATTTATGGATTACCACCGGCATTCTGTTTGGTTTATGAGTACATTCATCTTAACTATGAAAGTATCTGCATCAATTGCAAAGCAAGAGGTAAAAGTTCCAAAGGTATTTTTTCGAATTTGAAAGGTGAATTACAAAATTATGCAGAAGAAATTTAAATGATTTGAAGACTGCTTCATCATCTTCTCATTCGACGCCTCTTGTCTATCTTTTTTGGCTCTACTCAACCCATAGGGCATATACATGCCTTTATTTTATTTGATTCAGCCTATTGTTTCTTATTTTATTTTATTTTATTTTATTTATTTTTTCCATTGAAAACCGTTGAAATTTTCTTGCAGATCCAAGAACAAAAGCCCTTTCCCTCACTTGGATCAAATTGAATTGGATCCCCTGCTGCACCTTCAACTGTGCTAGCTTCTTGCAAATCTTGAGGGATGTAGATTGTTTCTTCTACCAAGGAAGATGGTGTAATTGCACATTTTGGACAATTTTGCTTCTCTAAATAATTTTCTTCAAAATGAAAAATAAGTCAGCAATAGCATTATAATTTACAGTGTTTTGCCACCCTCCAGGGTCAAGGATTAGGGTTAGGGTTAGGTAATAGAAAAATCCATAAAGAAATGGGATCTTCTAAGGCCATGGAAAAGGAGTTAGTGGACTGCGGAGCTCTTTCACAAGGCCAAAATTGTCGCGGAAAAACTGCTATAGATCAAGCTGTGGAACAATGAGGCTTTATAATATAGTTATTGATTACATATTACTAAGTAACATAGTTATGGTTTAAAGATTATTGAAAAGGAGTTTATCAATATTATTGATATTGATTGCAAAGATTTAAGGTTGAACTTTAACCTTGATAAATGACAAATTGGGGTAGTTTCTGAGTAATGTGAAAATAAATAACTGAACATATAGACAATCACAGGGAAGATTCGTTGTAAGAAGATGTTGAATTGGGTAAATAAGCTTTCAATTTTTTTGTTAAAAAAGGAACCATCTGGGTGGGAAGCTAGAAGGTTTCTGCCATTCTTTATTTGTATACAAATGTTTATGCAATAAATCTGATACCATCCTATCTGTGATTTTGGTTGCCGCATAGAAATATAAGAATGATTTTTTTTCAATCAATTTTGCTTTTAGCATTTCATTGCAGGGACTATTACTGTTGGCAGTGCTTGTTAATACTAACAATTACTAACCCATCTTAATTGAAGGAATTATGAGATATACCACTTACATTTTACTCGTACCTCTTAAAATTGATATGTACCAAGTAGTTACTATCCTCCATTCTTCTTTTTTTATGTTGTTTATGCTCTTCTTTAAACATTCATTTTTTGGGTTTTCTACCTTGGTCATTATAAATTCTTCCCTATTCCTTGTGATTTTCATGCAATTTTTTTACACCTAGTAGAACTAAAAGGGATAATAAATGGCTTCCGGTAGATGAAAAAACCTGGTAGAACTAAAAAACATAATATATGGCTTTTGGTAGATGAAATTCCTATAAATCAATTTGATGAAACTTTATGATGCACAGTGTGTTCTAATTTTTTTAGAAAAATCATATATTGAAAGAGAATTCCCAATTATTTTACTTTTTGATAGACTTTTTCCTAAAATAATTTCTTTTTAGTAAAGTATTGGTTTAGAGTAGTTTTTACTTGTTCTATTTTACAATTTTTTAAAAGAATTACAAATATTTTGATATATATTTTAAATGAATACTTGTTTTTTTAATTTACAAAATACTTTTAAAAATGTTTAATGGAAGTCTCTCTGGTTTTGAATTAAAATTGTGATTACCTGGATGAAATTTAATTGTTCAACTAAGGTGGCTTGCAAATTTATAAATGGAGAAATAACCAAAATCTCTTTTTCTTTTTTTTCAATAGGATAAGTGGTTTGGAGGAGAAATAAGATTTTGGACTTGGTGACATAAGTTTTAATGTAGTTCCTTTTGTGTAAAGCTTCTCCTGTTCTGAAAGTATTATATTAGATGTGGCTTTGTGTTAACATAAATTTAAGGTTTTAAAATTTGTTATAATTTTTTCTAGATATTCCCATAATAAGAGACCAACAAGACTTCATTAACTAACTGTGAATGTAGAGTATGCATTAACAGAAAAAATTTCTAGGTACAAGACTAAAAACTAAGCATTAATCAAGGTGACGTTAGGCTCATTGTTAAGGGGTTGTGTTACTTAGGGCCTCTTATTCTTAGTCTTGAAGTAAGGGCTCTTCTCGGGAACCACTTCAAACCCTTTGTGATTCTTCGGTGCTAATAACCTTGCTTGCTATGCTAACTAGCTATAGTAAGAATCATCTAGCCCAAACCACAATGCCCTATAGCCAATACAACAAGCCTTGTGGCCCATTCACAACCATCAAACACCATCACATAGCCACAACATGCTGGAAAATTCATCCAACCACGTATTTTCCTCTAATCGAAACATCCCTCTACCAAAAAATTGCACATAGGTAGAGGACCAAAATGTGTTTCCGAAGGACATTGTCGATGCCACCAAATCTATAATGCTTTGAAGAACATGGAACACCTTCACCATACAAATAATTTCCACCATATCCTCAATTTTGAGGATAGAGCTAAGAAACAATCCCTGCCTAGAAAGAGTAGGCTACATATGGATCCTAATCAAACCATCTTCATTTCAAGTAAGAAAAGAGTTGATACATATTTGACCTTCCGAAAAAATTAACATCATATCACCTGATGAACTGAAATTGTCGAGAGAGTTGTGATGTAAGCTAGTAAACGAGCCATAACTGCTTGGGTTGGAGAAAGCTATAGAATGTCCATGAACGAGAGAGACCAATAGACATGAGTTCCTAGACAATTGTAACATAGTCCCTAAACACCATGTTTGAGTCACCCATTCTATTATTAGTTCCATTTCATATTGCAAGAAAAAATCCACTAAAACCACGGTCGACATGGATAATTATTGCTCTCATATCGAAATTGAGTGCAAGGGTGATGAAATTTAATTGTAATTGAGACATTTCTATAAAATACTGGAGCTAACACTGGGAGATGAGCCTTGTGGTTTATGTAGATGACCATTCCGGAGAATATTACAGATATACCATGTGGATTAAAAACAAGTCGTACTTCCATTCGATTGTCGTTGAAGCTTGTATCAGTTAGCAATAAAATGTTATGTCCCGTCAACTTGAAGAGGATAGATGGGAAGCTAGGCAAAATTCCATTATAGTAGTTTTCATGATATCCATTACCTCATAGAGTATAATCATCCTCTGGTGAGGATGTTTTAATGTGGTTATAAAAAGTAAATAAATAAATATGAAAAAAATATGGTTTTATATATGTTATCCTTAGTAGGAAATTAAATATTTTCAAACTTGAATGAATGAAATATACAATATGAGATCCCATTGCATCATTCGGTAAAAAATATTCAATAACCCAAAAGGATATTCAATAGAAAATGATTTAAACAAGACTTAAAAATTACAGTGCTTCTAAGATACACACTTCTGAATTAGCTTCTTTTCCACTAAAATGCTAATCAAATTTTCATGTAAAACATAGTTAAATGAATTCTCCATGAAAGTGAAAGATGAATAAAAAGGAATCTTAACATGAAAAATAATTACAATATTCTGTATTTTTATGAATAATAATGTTTTCAATAAACATTTCACGTTTTTCTTTCATCCTTAACTTTGCAACTAATTTTTAACCAATATGAAACATATAAGCAATATATTCTCTATTAAGTTGTGCACGTAAAATAGATTTAAATGAATTTTCCATGAAAGTGAAAGACGAATAAGAAGGAATCCTAACATGAAAAATAATTGCAATCTTCTATATTTTATTAATTATAATGTTTTCAATAAACATGTCATGTTTTTCTTTCATCCTTAACTTTGCAACTAAAATTTAACCAATATGAAACATATAAGAAATATATTTTGTATTATATTCATATGAAGAGACTTTAATTATAGATTTAAATGAATTTTCCATGAAAGTGAAAGACGAATAAGAGGGAATCCTAACATGAAAAATAATTGCAATCTTCTATATTTTATTAATTATAATGTTTCAATAAACATGTCATGTTTTTCTTTCATCCTTAACTTTGCAACTAAAAGTTAACCAATATGAAACATATAAGAAATATATTTTGTATTATATTCATATGAAGAGACTTTAATTCATAAATTGCAAACAAACTATTCAGCAACAAAATTCAGCAAATATTTCTCAAAAAATCATATTTCAAAATTTTGCAAATATTTTTAAAAAAATATTCATTCTTTTTTTTAGTTGTGTTGCCATAAAAAAAGGAAAAGCCATCCAACTAACTTTAAGAAAATAAATCATTTCAAATATTTGAAATGCTTAATTTCTATCTTGCAAAAACTACTTTTTCAAAACAATTCAAAAATAAAATAGTGTTTTGACGAATTTATCAAATTACTGTTTACTAATATCATCAAAATGTCCTATACTTTACTTTGAAAAAAAAGAAACCATATCTTATCCCTTCCTGAAAAAAGAAATTAAAAATCAACAAAAAGGAACAGAAATATTACTTTGAAATGACAATGGAAATGCTATGAAAGTCTTGAATACAATTAGAAAATGCCAGGGTCAGTTTACTTGTGGGGTTGATTCTTGTCGAAATCATGACTTTAATATTATTATTTTCCTCTATTACAATTTTGTGTATAATTTCATAAGAAAATAGGGTTGATTTTTTTCATTTGACTTGAAATATAAAGCTCTTCATGGCTTCCCACTCATGCATTTGCTTGTATCACTTTGTGGTCTTTTATTCTTTCATATATATGGCACTAGTTTTATTTAAGTACATACGTAGGGAGGTGTCCCTATTATTTATTCTGTAATTACTGCGTTATATTATATATATATATTTTGATATTGGTGTCCCCCTTAGTGGTGATTATAATGTTCATGTGCTCCATTTTGGTTTTGTAGCTATAGTTATTACACCTTCTCACAAACTCACTTTATATTCACTTTTTTTTTTTATTCATTCATTCTAGAATGATTATTAGTTCTATTCCTCGATATGATTATATGGTTTGCATATTTTATATTACTTTTGGGAGCCAAGTGAGTTAGTTCTAGTGAATATGCACCTTCTCTATGCAATTCGAATTAATTATTTTTCACATAATTTAAAAAAAAATATAGTCGAATGGAATATCTTTAATATTCCATGTTTCGTTACCAATTACCCAACAAATATCTAGTATTCAATTTCTTAATAGTCTCTATTATTTTTAAATGTTAGTTTCTTATTTCATAAGATGCCACAACTATACTCTAACAAAAATCTTCTATAATAATATTAATTATAAAGGTTCCCCTTCATTCTAATTTATTCCTCCTTAGAAAGTGTTGTTCAAGGTTTACACTATAATATTTAAAATAGTAATTGCATAAAACTATTTTACATAAATATATATGTAAATCTCATATACTCTACTCTATTTTAACTTCACATGCCCATTATCTACACAAGCTCTATTTACAAAGATAGACTATAAATTTTAAATTTCTTATTTATAGGACTGGCATATTGCAACTCCTCAGTTCAATTTCCTGAATCTAGATTAGAAAAATAAATTTTTTATTTGATCCAAAAAAATTGTTGATAGTAGTAGTTAAATAAGAGTATACAATAATGCTCTACAATAACTATCAGAAATAGAGAGGAAGAGAAAAAATACACACAAAACATACCACTCTCATATTTTTATTGATAACAAAAGGTTATACACACACACACATATATATATATATATAGAATACAAATTACTCACTTCCAAAAATCTAGATCTCAGAAACAAATATACACATGGGAAACAACCATATCTAGAATAACACCTCAAAATACTCACTGACGTCTGGAAATACACATTGAACACATGACATGGAAGTGTTACTTCCAACACTCTCCCTTAATGCTTGCACGGAAAACATTGAAAAAAAATTACAAAAATAAGGATAATCTATGTCTTACTTGTCTTCATCAGCACTCACATCCACTCTAGAAACTCACAAACGCCGCTCTTTCACCACCACATCCTTGAGTTGTCACTTGACCTCCATTTAAAATGTAACCGCCTCTCACCATCATTGATGAACATTGCAAGATCAACAATATAGACACCTTGGTTCGTCGAAGCTTCAATGATAAGAGTCATCAAGTAATGAACCATCATATGGACCAACCACCATCTGTCAGATATTTCACTTTTAGCTATTTGTTAGTTGTTAAGATGGGGGTCTAGATACCAAATGTGTTTAAAAGTTTATCAAACAACCTCACTTTACTAAGACACAAGAATTGATGTTTAGACATCACAACTTCCAGTTGAAGAACCACCAACCCTTTTTATAACCAAAGTTAAAAATTTCACAACTACAAACTCAAAAATAATCAAAAGATTAGCTGTCATTCAAGCACAGACAATTCACCACTTCACTCCTTAGCACAGGTCAAAAGTTGTTCATTTGGTTCAATCTTTGTCTAAGAGATTTCTCGTCTTCATAAAGAAGAATTTTTTATTGTGCTCAATTACAACAAACTTACACTCACATATTAAGTTTACCAAACTTAATATGTTAAAATGAAAACTCCAAAATTTAATATCGAAATGAGATTGCAACATAAACATCTGACGCAAAGATATCTTCCCCAAAGAAGTGAAAAATTGAGATCTGCCTCCAATTTTAGCACTTTTGACATATATAATTGGCCACTTGAAACTCCTCCACCCCAGATCTCAGATCCAAATCTCAAATCCATATCTATGTAGCAGGATGTTCAATTCTTAGCCATGATCTTACATATTTATAATACGATAGTGCACACAATTTTGAAAAAACCATCTAGGCATTAGTTTAACTCGTTTGCAAGTTGTGGGAGATAAGCCCAAACAAAAATTTACATATAATAAGATAATGGAAGGATCTCATAGTGCTTGAAGAAGTTGCAAACAAATAAATAGATCTATACACAAAATAAAATAAAAAAATTCACACACTAAAAATAATCTCTCACACATCTATACTAATATGTACAGAAATAATAAAAGCCAGAATCCCTCACATATTCCTGGCCCTCTCTTGAGGGAGTCAAGCCAGTACCAGCTTTGATACAATATTAGAAATAGAAAGAGAGAGGAAAAATACACACAACTCAAATCACTCATATTTTTTTTATCACAAAAGGTTACATATATATAGAATACAAATTATTTACTTCAATAAATCTAGATCCTAAGAAAGTGGCTCTATGACGCGAACATGACACAATGACAACTATACACATGGGAAATAACCACATCTAGAATAACACCTCAGTATACTTACTGATAATTTGTAATACACATTCATCACATGACATGGAAGCATTACTTCTAACAATAACATTTAATTCAATAATGTCTTACAAATACCACTTATTTATACAAGCACATAATTCTTAGATTTCACTACTTAGGCCTTCATGCAAGAAATATTAAGAACATAGCATCTAATCCACTATTTCCACTCTCATATTTATTACTTTTTGCCCAAATCTTTAATAATCCGAGTGCGTGGTAAGAATATACATCATTTGTACCTTGTAAATTTATAATATTTAAAATCATAGTAAAACAAAATTATTAGAACAATGATTTGTCTATCCATAATAGATTGTCTGGGGATTATTCAAGAACTGAGCATATTACACCCAACCATGAACTACCTCTACGAGTTCCCCTTGAGATAAGATCTCCTTGTATGTAAGCATCAATAATATCATTAATTCATAGGTGGTTTTCTTTTATAACTTTCTTCCAACATATTTTTAGTAGCACCTCGCTTTAAGGTCGGTAGTCATTGTATCTAGGCCATTTTGTTTTGGTATACATATATATATCTTCTTCTTCTTTTTTTCTTCATAACATGCCTTCCTCTCCTGCAATGTTTTATTCCACCCCACTTATCATTTGTCTCCAACTAACTGATTAACATAATCTTTCTCTCCCATTACATTAATTTTATTTCTTTTTAATTATTTTCTCCTAAGCATTTTTAGGAGACTTCTAGGGAAGGTCCATCATGTGGACTTGACCACAACAAATTTTTCCTAAGATGAAAAGGAGCGTTCTAACTTGAATTCTCTTGTCCTGAATACTTCACAAAAATTATATATTAACATAATTAAAATAATATTATAATTGCATCAACATGTAAGCCTTCAACATGGCTTCCATAGTCATTTAGTCTAAAAATAGTGCAATATCTAAAAATAGTAATTGTTTAAAAGTAAAGGCACAAGGGTATTATAATGCAAATAGTTGAGAACTAGCTATAAAAAAACCCATGTGGCCAACAAGAATACCATTACAGAAGGGGATAGATAAACATATCAGAAAACCATTATTGAAACCTTAAGGTGCACACAAAAAAGACAAAACCTAGGGCACATAAAAGAGAACTCTATAAAAAGAGAGATTATTCCAAAATAATCAATAACCAAAGAACAAAAATACTTCTCGTGAACACAAAAATAAGGCACTAAGGCCTACAAACTTAAACAAAGAAATTGGGAGCAAGTTGCCTACGAAGCCCATAACAAAAATCCTGAAAAACAGAAACTAAATACAAATAAAGCACGAAAAACATACGAGAAAAATGACCACAACAAACCCTAATGGAGACACTATCATCAAACGCAAAGGGCTCTAGCAGTGGTGGCATTAATTAGGAGGAGACACATCTAAGAAGTATCCCATGCAACATTAAATCCGTAACTAAAACACCATTGGAAGAAAAGAGGACCCCCACAAAAATTGCCAGAAAGAAACTTGAGGAGGCATAATACGCTAGAATGAGCAATGCATGTCACAGTGTATCCCACATAAAAACAACCTTGGTCACTTAGTAGAAGAAGAAAACTCTAGCCACATTAGAGGATGGAGACACAAATTAGAGGGTCTAGGGAGCTAGTGCTTCAACACCCCCACTCTCTGCTCCAACCTTGATATTTGTGAATTCATTATTCATGGTATGTTATATATAATTTAGTTTATGTGACAGAGTCATTATGCATATTATCATTATGCATATTATGATGACATATATGTTTTATAATTTCATTTATGAGACAAATCTAATTACAAATATCTATGAATAATAATTACTTTATAGTATAATGTTATTTTTTATGTTCTAATTTAATAATTAATTTATATTTAAATTTAAATTACATCAATTATGTTAATTGGATTTATTTTGAGTGGTTTTGAAGGAATGATTGTTATCATGTCATCACTGACTCAGAAGAAAAAAGACATTGAGTTATAATTGTCACATACCTCCTTGACCCAATATTAATAACCACCTACTATGCTCCCATCACTAAGTTTAACTTTCATTAAATTTATATTCAATAGTTTTCACATGCATGAGTATTCAATAGTATCATAAACAAAGATAAACCATGCAATCATACTCATATGCTAAGATATTTGACAACATAAAGAGTAAAGATCCATCATACAGAACATCCCATGCAATTGAATTAGACCAGAGTAGCGGAAAGAATGTCACTTGGAAAATCGAACACTGCCACCCAACCTAGTATTGGCTTCCTCTAGATCACCACCGAGATGAGATTTCTTGCCATAATATGGTTTCCTTTAGTGGTGTCTCTCTTTTATGGATATTTTTATCCATTTTCCTAGGCTTTTTGTAGAAAATCTCACCTTTCTGTCCCGCTAGGATTTTCCTCATAAAAGCTTTCCTTTCTATCCCGCAAGGCTTTTATGTCTTTCTTAAACTTAGTATCTTTCTCCAACTAGGTAACTTAATGGATATTTATCTCCCATCAATTAATCTTATCTATAATTTTATATATAAGTCTTATCATGAAATAATTATCTATTCCCATTCACCAAAGGGATTTCATTTGGAAAGAATCTCATCTCTTGGTTTCTTGTTTTCTAAGCATTTTACATTATCTTTATTTATTTGGTAATAAAATATTCACTCTCATTTTTACACCTCTGGCCTAGATTTTCTATTATAGCTCAGCCTTAGCTTATGTACAACATGATAGAAACATAGTGTTACATACGAAAAAGGGTTGGTACATACTCCCCCCTTTAAATTTACACAGTCCTCAATGTATTACTGCATCTTATGAATTTTTTCCTCATGCACAAGTAGTTGTTCCTGAAATGACAGGTTCCCATGGCCTTGCCATCTGATTTAGATCTTCCAATATATAGGTTACAAAGGAGTTCTACCATCAAATCTCCTTCCATTGCTACTTGTAACATTCGTTTTAATAAATTTTGTGAGAGATTTCAGATGCATAAACTCAATCTGATTTACCACATCTAATCTCATAACTTGATATAACCATACTATTAATTTAGTAACTATGGGCTACTATTGTCAACTTCTTAACTATGATTCCTCATTTGCATTATATTTAAATAATAGGGAAAATTGCATGTTCTTCAAATGCATTTGGGTTCTTGCCCAACACTTGCTTCTTGCAATCTCCCTGTATTAGTCACAATAGGTAAAACCAGGTTAGCTCAAAAACATAACCATAAAATTATAAATCACATGTAATCATCATAAAACCAATCATAGATCACATGTATAGGCCAAAATCATAAATCACATGTATACAAAAATGACATAAATGACTGATACTTATCCTTGAATCACTCCTTAACGTCCACTTATGTCTTTATTCTGCACACACTCTGGATTAGTTACTACACCAGGCAATTTCCCAATGCTTTCTCCTCAACCATGTGCACATACACATGGTGTGCATCACACACTACAATTATATGTGTCAACCAACATAATGTAATACCTGCATCCACACCGGTAACATATGTACCACGTGTACAGAGTACTACATGTACAATGTGTACACAATACCAAATGTTCATAGCATCACATGCATGATGTGTACCTTATCCACATGTTTTCCAACAATGTTAGTATAATTAACATAATATTAAGTCAATGCCAAAAAATATTCCTTTATTTATTCACATTACCTTTCGGTAAGTCCAATCAAACCATGCTTGGTTTGTCGATTGGAGAATAAGGAATTCATGGACAAGTTCCACTTTTGCAACCAGAGCTTAAGTACATAATTTCATGTCAAAAGTATTCAAGTGCTTTTATTTAGCTAATCCTTCTCATATAGCTTGTGGTTGCAAGAATTTTTCATCCAAATGATAACATAGAGATAATCATTCCTAATACAACTTTTCAATACCACTAACTTTTGGATTGACTTTGTCCATATGCAAGGTCTTAATAACACTAGAATCTAACCTCCCCCAAATTATAAAGCAAACTATTGACTATGAAAGTTAGTCGAACATGGACTTCAAACTAATTGTTTGGTACTAAAAACTACTCCACACATAAACGAGTTATGTCATATGATTTCTTGTTTTCTTTTTTTAACACTACTTCCAACACCTTGTTGGCCATCAATAATTCATTGTATATTCCACACCAATGGAGCAATCAGTATGAAACTACGTACACTTCCCTAACATGATTCATAAACAAGGGTTACCATGTTCTCTCATTCCCAAATATCTTAATTTATAGCATACTATGTGTACGAGAGTGTGAACTTAGGTCATTCACATACCGTATTACTAGATCAGGATCTGGTACAATATAATTCAGTTATGTGAAACCAAATCAATTATCAATTTATTTAAAATAAATATTTTATGCAATAATTATTATTTTGTCATATTCAAACCTAGACAACATTATTCATGCAATATGATAGGTAGACTTCTCCCATATTGCTTGATAGGAAATAGTGGTGCAAAATATGCATCTAAAATTGTTTGATTGTTAATTAATTTGAATAGAATGCTAGATACCAAATATCTTTGTGCACAAAAATCCCGATTACAGTACCATTGAGCCATCAATATGGTGAAATTATCCTATTAATTTAGCATCAAGTTGTTGCATGGTTTGTTATCCTTTCTCTTCATCACTTAGAACCTTTTATATGCCATCGTTAATTGATGCATGTATTATTTTACTACTAGCATAAGATCCTTAGATCATCATAAGTTGTATTAATGTGAAACCTTTTGGTTTACCAAAACAATATTTATTAATTCGTACAAGCCATGTTCCAAATCTAGTGTAGAATTCTTGTTAGTCATTAGGCTACTCTGAATTGCTCTAATGCATCAAGCACCACCATATCTAGACCACAAGTATACTTTGTTTATATATAGTAGAAGCACGTAGATCATTTTAATCTTATCACTTCCCACATGAAGCACATTTGTAAGACCTTCATGAACAAAAAAAGCTTCAGAAGCTATTCAAGGTTGGAGACCAATTAATTAACCATCAATTTCTGCTAATATTGATAGAACTTCATGAAATTCTTTCGTATGATCTATATAGATTCCATCTACATACTTTTATTTTTTATTTTTCCTCATGTTGGCCATGATCTATGGAAAGAGACTTGTCATTTTATTTATTTTTATTTGCCAATTACCTCATAAGATTTCAAGATTTATTCCTTTTATGTTTCATCCTTCCCTAAGATCTTTATAAGTATAAAATTCATTCCCTTAATCTATGTCCTTGGATGGACTATCTTAACCGACATTAGCTTGTATTTTATTCAGTTATGTCCTTGCATCACAGTCATACAATTAATAATTTAATTTTAATATGAGAAAATTAATTTGATAACAATATGGGAGGAGAGATCTATTGGCATGAAGTAAACATATAATCCAAACTCTCCTTATCCACCATTGGTCCCTTCAACCCTTGAATTCATATTTACAAGCCATGATGGCCAAACCACTAAAATTCATCATCTAAACATTCAATAATCATATCTTATAATTATTACAATTTTTTTCATTCATCAAGCTCGACTATCAACAACAAAATCTATATCTATCATGTGTAAGTATCTTAAAATTTGTATAGAGTCTTTGGGTCCTCACAAGAGCATTCATCAATAGCTTAAATATTGGGAAAACTTCCACAATATATAATGAAATAAAAATTTAATCTTCACACCACTCAATGAGTAGGCACAATAAAAAACTAACCAATTGATGGTTAACCATTATGCTTATGAAAAATAATCAACATGTTAATTGCTTTTTATTTCTTTTCATTACTCTCTACTACACCCAACATTCTAAGGTTTTATGTTATTTAACCACATTGCAGAATTATTTGTTCCCATATAAATTTTCCAGTTTTCTCCTCCCCATAATGCTACTATAGATATCCACCATTGTGTATGAAATACCATACTTAGACTTGAGAAATTCAAGTTAAATTGCAAGGATTAAATCCAATTATTTCACTCACCACATTTGGCTATATCTGTCAAGTTCAAGTATCTTTAATTTTTAAATCATGGTAATCAGTGAGAATTTTGAGCTATCCATGCAAGTAATCATACAAATGTAGCTCATTATAGCCACACAAATCAATCATACATGCGAGCCATACATATATGTAATCACATGCATGTAATCACATCGTGAGTTAAGGACAATATCCACTCATCGTATGCAACATGAAGGATAAACATACATCCTTCAAGCATAATGTAAATTATTAACTCCAAGGAGAAAGTACTTATATACTTATGAGATGATTCATGTATAAAAATAAATTAGTTCATATAACTATACTCACTTGTCTATGGAGTTCGTTTATAAAAATTTTGTACATTCGTCATTTAATCTCATTTTTACGCAATGACTACTTAAAATAATCATGCAGAATAAACTGAAAATAGTATCGTTGCCATCAAAGAAATTGTAACTAAGTATTGTAGCAACCTATGGCACATTGTCACCCAATTTATACATGTTTTAATGTTTCCCACGCATTGATGTGTACAAAATGAGATATGTGCAACACAATCTCATCAATACATACAATAATTTAATGACTGTGCACCTAAAATTACCAATATCATTTGTGGCATATATGTTCATCAAGCTATGAATTCTTTTACCTGCACAATTATTTATTGGGGAGAGAATAAAATGTGTGCATCATAGTATTTATAATAAAACATGCAACTAAATAACCAAGAGTTTAGTCATGAATAACCTCTGAGGAAGTATTACCAGATTCAATGGACACATTTTCGTTGAAAACTATCCCCCTTTTTGGTACTACACTCTTTCTCGTCAATTAAGGCTTATGAGAACCTTACAAATGATTTCCCAACCCAGGTTATAAGTTATGATGGCATTTCTACGCATACAATATCATAGTTGCTCAAGCCTTTGTGAGTTTAACTATCAATGGGAAAACTATTCTTGATACAACTTGATGGGCTCGAGGTGAAAGATCCATGTCCTTATTATCTATTATGAAATGTTATTAAAAACTAACCACGTAGTTCGACATCCCCGACACTACACCCATGGGTCATCACAACACATGCAAAGGGAGGGTAAGAAGTGCTAATGAAATTCATACTATGTGTTGTAGACACCTTGGTCTGGTTGTACAAAGTAGCTACCTGAATGGCGACATAAACATTTTTCACGATAGGTAAGAGTAATAGACCATTAGTTGGATCATCGTATAGAATATTGTTCCCTACCAAGATATATATGATTTTAGTTGTGGGATAGTGTGGTTGAATGTTGGTGTTGAACCATTGGTTTACAGTGTTTGTACTGCTGGTGAGAAACTAGATATCTTGATCAAGGACTCCCACCATTATTTCCATGCCAAAATTTTTTCTTTTGTGTCATGCCTACCATGTCTTGTGGTGAAGTTTATTACAAAAAAATCACAATGCACACAATAGTATAAAGAACATAATTCATAGTTTGGAAGCAGGGGAAAACCATTAGACTTGTTTCTCATCAATATAAACCTTTGACTTCATTAACTAAAAAAAAATCTACCGCCAGGTGAGTAAAATCTCCTTGGAAGCCATTAACTATCCACCATGACACATCACCCTCCCTAGAATGTTGATGAATACTTACTACAATTGAGTTCTGCTCAAGAATCCAACTACCCAAAAACATGCAAAACGAATTACAATGCCCACATCGTGACCATGTGGATATATATCAAGAACTACCAATCGATAAGGATACACATCAAGTAAGGATAAGGATAAGCATTATTTACGTGTATGTAAGGAAAATTCTTATCCACTAAATGCATCCCTAGAAGATTCCGCAATCATGAGTTGTTTCTAAACTGGGTGTACTATGATGCATAACTTGATAAGCCTATAGATCAGGGGATAAGCATGCAAAGGAGTGATGTTGCGGATCGAGCAATAGCCGACATGAAATGAAGCCAGCATTTGACCTTGCAGATTGGAAGGAAACAATAGTCAAGTGCTTTTCTCCGTCAATTCTAACTAGGAAGGTGTTTTTATGTTTTAAATCTACTAGAAACACCCGCTTCCTAAGGTTGACATAACTTAGCATGAATCCAAGCCCATTGGTGCTATGTTTTTCCAAGGCTTACCACCCATAGTAATTCACTCAGTTTACGATAAGTGAATGAGGATTGGTGATAGTACATAATCACTTGAAACACGATCTCTTAAAATAAAATTGGTGGAAGTATAAAATGACTTGAAACTTGTGAAGCGAATCAATCAAGATTTGTTGAGGATTTTTCTCCATTGCAAATTCCTTAATGCCCACAAATACTTACATGAAAAATATAACTTAAGTAAAGGAATACTAAACATGAAGACTGAAAAAGGAATCTTAAGGCAAATGTCGAAATTGTATCAATTTCCTTTGTAATGTGTTCCATCACTACTTTCGTTCTATTTGCAACTTGTATATAGAATGTGACTCACACTCTTACTTCTTGAGAATTAAAGAAAAGTATTATGGAACCCATCCTCCCCTGCTACAATGAAGTACCAATAAAGGGAATTCCAAATTTGTGACGTGACTTAATAAAGAAAGTGGTTTTTTTCTCACAGTGAGTAGATGGAGCCAATTTCGAGATCAAGAGGTAAAATACTACTACCATTAATAGATCTTTTTTTCATGGTGAATCCTCTTGGATGAGTTACCTCATCCATCCTAGGGGAAGTGAGATCAGTTCTGATCCTTTCAAGACCAATTCCTAAGATTTGGGTGGAGAAAAATGTAACTAATCAAGCCATAATGGTATCTCTTCGAAGTGTATGTCATATAATCACCCAAACCATGATTATATTGTCATAACTACCTTGTAGCTAGTATTTCCATATTGTATGGGTTAACCCCATACAAAAATTACTTGCATACAAATTATAAAACACATATACACAGAGATTTTCCCCTGCATCCCAAAACCGGGACTACCAGCTTGATTTTTCATTATGTTCCTTTCAGTGTTACAATACATATTTATACATGTTGAATCATCCAATACCATGAACCGAAAACCATCGCATCCAAAAGCATGGACCGAGAACCATCCCGTCCAAAACCATGTGCGAAAATCATGCACAAAACCATAGGTAGGTCCACCCAACCTAACATAGGGTCCAAAAAAAAAATTCTTGGACATTGCCCTAGACCCCATAGAGTGGGGCTACCTGTACCCTTGAAACCCCCTATAACTCCCCTCGCTACGCAATGGGCACAACAAAGGGGGGGCTCTGCCAGCCCCCCCCCCCTCTAACCACCCGGTTAACTACATGGGCTAGTTGTGGAAAGAATATAACACAACCCAACACATACATCATGATCATATTCCTGTGATCATAGTCGATAGTATTATTGACATATATCTTATGCAATATGACACATAGTGAATAATTTGTATCATAGCTAAAACGAGCCTCGATGGATCAAATTCAAATAATGATGCATAATGCATAACATAGATAAGATGAGCTATCAACTATACCATTGCAAACCTTAAATACATAATTATAACCCATAAAGCGAGTCACATATATTTCTTTTCACATAGTGATGCCACATGGAGAATGCAAACCACAGAGATCATTGAACTTGTAGCCTTCATGGCACAGAGGCTATGGTTAATTATTCCCTTACAAATAAAAATCTAGTAATCTTAATGAGGGTTTTGGACTACTTCTATTTTTAAGTGATCCTTTTGTGCAATTGGAAACATACATACTTACATGCTTGTCAAGAAATATAGGAGATTCCATACTTCATTAATATATCAAACTTTAGCTATTTTCAAAATCCATATCTTCTAACAACCTTGGTTCAAAATTACTCAAAGTCATTCCTCAAATAAATCATTTTAAGATTTATTTGCAATCTTTATGGCTTCTAAGGCCTTTGGAACTACTCTAGAACTCACTGGAATATTTTTCCTTATAGAAATTTTCTAACCAAACCCTTAAGTGAAATATCTTATTCGTTTAGGAACTGGTTGAGGACCTACAACTCATTCATATCTTACAGGTGCGGATTGACCCTTAGGCCACAATAATTTAACTTAGAGCTCTGATATTATTTCTCACATACCTCCTTGACCTAATATTAGTAACCACCTACTATGCTCTGTTATGAAGCCAGCTCAAGAAAAGATAGAAAAGATAGATCAACGCCTTAGAATTCAGCCTCTTCGAGGGGGCAACCTCCTTTACATTACATAAATTAACAATTCTTAGATGATTCAAATGAAAAAACCTCCTTTCTATATATATGAGTCTAAGGAGTCACAATATAACGCAGCCGACCTAACAATAATAATATAAAGCCACAAAAATTACAATAGAGGGATTCTATGTGGCACAATAATAACAATATGGGGACAATAGGGGCACAACAATATTAATAAGGGGTACAACTACAATAGTAATGGGGTAATCACTAGTATTATACAGACCCAACATGCCCCTCTCCTTCAAAAAAGTATTGTCCTCAACACTTGAGTAGTTCTAGATGCTTCTGTATAAAATTCTCATCCTCCCATGTGGAACCTTCAGCAGATAAGTTCTTCCACTTGATAAGATACTCTGAAATTGATCGATTTCGTAGCTGTCGAGTTCTTGTTTCTTTGACTGCTTCTGGTTCCAATATAATTTTTCCTTCCTCGTCAAGTTCTAGCAATATTGTTTGAACTGGGAGCTTATCTCCTATAACCTTCTTTAAACATGAAACATGGAAAAATGGATGCAATCAAGAAGCTGCAGGAAGCTCTAATTTGTATGCCATAGTACCAATATTTTGCAACACCTTGTACGTACCATAATACTTTGGTGATAATTTATTATCCTTCTTAGCTTGCTTGAGGGACATTTGTTTATATGGTTGTAGCTATAGGAATATCCAATCACCTACATCAAAACTTCTTTCACTGCGATGTTGATCTGCTTGTTGTTTCATTCTATTCTGCGCCAACACGAGGTTATCCTTTAAGAGTTGGAGGACTTGT
>APFE031338967.1:3622-18214 GCA_000404065.3 Pinus taeda | reverse complement strand
AGGATATGTGCACCAGCCAATCCCCTACATTGAACAATATGCTAATCAACAAGAATGGGTAGAGGGCACATTAGATGATGACGAGCTTACTAAAGGGGAAAAATTAGAGAAAGATATGAAAGAAATTGAGAAAAGAATTGACCTGGATTATGTTGCATAGGTCACCTTCACACAGCCTCAACCGATTGGAGCAAGCACATCAACTGCTACATCTTCACAGCAGCCGGCTAAAGAAACAATTTTACCTGCAAGAAAAGGCAAGGAAATTGAGCACTCAGAACAGAAAAGCACAATGGAAGAGCAGCCATCCTCAAATCAGGAAAAGGGTCAAGAACAAAGCCCTTTAACACAAACAAAGGCACCTGAAATCCCTATGCTGCAAACTCCTCACAATGAGAGAAGAGGTAAAAAGAGAGACATAACAGATGGCACACCCAAAGGGGCATCCACAGATCAGCAAGGGGAAAAAAGACAGAGGCTAAACCCCTATGCTGAGGAGGAAATTACAAAAGAAACCATAGGAAATATCAGAGGTGAGGGGACTTCTGAACAGCAGATCCCTCCTGTTTTGGAAACATCGGCCAACTCCTTTCAACAGGAACAAGAGAGACAACCAGGTGGGGAGGTTTCATCCTCCAAACAACAGACAAGGCAAGGCTCGGATATCAAACGAGAATTCACAGAGATCAAATCTAGAAATGAGCCAATAAGGTTTCAGCTTTACAATCAGTTGATGAGAATGGCACCAAAAAATCAACAAAGACTGATGGCATCATATGACATGCAAGAAGGGAAGATGACTCTTAGTCACGTCAGACCTACTACACAGCAGCCACAGTCAGTTGTAGACTACATCAGAACCAATCTGGAGGTCTTGGCAAAATACATACATCCAATAGTCTAGATTGAGTTACATAAGTAGGATGGAGAAATGGTTTATTCCACATTAGAAGATAAGGCTCTAATGGCCCATAAATTGCAGAACTCTTTATATAATACTTCTGCCCAGTTAGAGCTGGAAAAAGCCTCATCATTGGCCAAGGATAATAGGATAAAATCCTTGGAAGAAATCATTATAGAGTTGGGACATGATCCCAAAGATCCCAAAGGCAGACGAGCCTTAATCAGAAAAAAGGAGGAAGACATAACAGCACTGGGAAAACAAATGAAGCTACCAGTTACCATACATCCTCAAACTGCAGAAGTGGCGCAACAATAGGAAGTAGAGGATGTGGTAAGCCTACTTATGAGGATGAACCAAAGGCTATTGGACACAGAGAAAGCATTAGAAGAGGCTCAACAAGGGAAACAGCCTGAGTTGGCCCCTCAACCATCCCAAACAGCTCCAATAATTACAGCACCTCCCACAGCTTCAACTTCAGCAGCAGGTGCCTCAACTTCAGCAGCAACTACAACAGCAGCATTGCAAGAGGCCAGCTTGAGCATGGAAGCCATGATGAAAGAGATTAAGGCTCTAGAATTACAAATGGAAGAAATGAAGGAGACCAAGGAAAAGCTAGCCAAGATTGAGGCTAGTTATGATAAATCAAAGATGACAGTTTCCGAGAAAACCAAGGAAGTGAAGGCCCTAGAAAACAAGATAAAGGCCTTGGAGAAAGACCTCACTCTCCATAGAACCCTGATCGAGATAAAAACAATTTTGTGGAATAAAATTGGCCAAGCTCTTGCTGATAAATGGACAACAATACAAACCATTTTTGACCAAATAGAATTGATGGCTGTAGCTTAGAATGAAAATCATAAGGCTAGAACATTATTGGCAGATAAGCCTGAGCAAGCCAATCAATTGATTCACTTTTTGAATACTCGTACTGGTGACCAGCTGGCAGCACTAAACATCCATAACAGAACATAGACTATTGTAAGAGTCAAGAAGGTGCTGACCATGAGAAATTTTGTCCAAACTATAGAAAGAAAATGCCAAGAAATGCAGATAGAGGTAAATGCCTTTAGACAGAAGCTTTCAAATTTGCAAACCAAAGGTTTACCCAGCCTGGTCACTAGCACTGGAAGGCTGCTAAAATAGGAACAGTATGCAAACAGACTGAGTACCTATGTGCAAAATCAAATTACAGCATCATCAAGCAGCACAAAAGAAGCAGTCCCTCCCACAGGGCAGAGTTTATATGATAAACTGGAAGATTTGTTTTACATAGAGCATGAGATAGCACACCTTTTTCCAGTTTGGCCGAATTATTACACATACACTGAAGCTGATGAAATATTATTCAAATTAAGAAAGCATCAACTACCAACAGAGGAATGGTGGCAAAGCCTGCTTGGGATTCTGAAGTAATTTTATTTCTCTTCATGTACATTGTTTGCGTAACATGCAAGTTGCATTATATGGCTCAGCTACCAGAAAATTCAAATCAACAGTGGAGGAAATTAGCGCTAAAAGGCATTCAAACGAACTACACAGGTGGAAAATGACAGCACGCCCAGGACAGCACAACAGCAAAGTGGTCATCCATCGATTATCAGAGTAAAGGGTCAACAGAAAACAGGACACCTGCTACAGCGAGTAAAGAGCTTTTAATTCCTCAGTTAATTTTGCGCGATTTTTCCACAAATAGTTATTGATTATGTCAGAGTAGATGGATACATTTATGTCCAGATATTTCCCTATGGTATATTTTTGTAAACTCCTATATATACTTGTTAAAGAGATGTATTATTGTTGGCTGGTGAATATCATTCTAGACTTGCACTGTATATTTTTGAGAACTCTTCAGAAATAAAATTGTTGGAATGCTTTACTGGTGAACTGACTGAGTGTGGAATCGATGGCAAAAGAATAGATTACAGAATTCTCGTGTTAATGCATGGATCAATAAGTCTTCTTAACTCTTATGTTACTGTATTTGTCTTTACTTATCATCTAAGTATCATGTTCTAATTTACAGGAAAGAAGAATAACCCAAAATTTACTTCACTGTACTCTGTGTTCAATTCCTGCAATTTTAAATGTTTTCTACAAGACTAGCATAGGCAAGAATTCTTAATTGCTCTTGTCTCCCTGGTTTTTCCATTTCAAGTGTTATCAAGGAATTCTTAAATGCTCCCTGATAATGTTTAAGCAATCTCTCCCTGTTAACAGAATGAAAGATTCTTGTTTGCCTTTCATTCTTTGACTCCATTCCATGTTATTTCAGCTTCAAAGATTGTTCTGTGTTTAATTATCTTGCTCTGTAAGTTGCTTATTGCCAAAGAGACCATACTTAGAAGTTTATTTACTTAGACTCCATCAACCCAATGGCATGAAATTCTCACAACTTTCTATCTTGCTCTACTGAATGTCACCTTCCAAACATTAAACAAAAATTGTGTCATATAACTAGCTTAAAATACAAACAAACAAAACTAAATTACAAAGAGAGAGCCCTCTCTGGTTGCAGGTAGGCTAGGACCTGTAACTAAAAGATCGGTTAGTGGTTACCTCGGCCGTATTCCCTCTAGGAGGCAGGGAACAACCTAAGTGATAACAGATACCTCATGAATATAAGCCTTCAAAAGAATAAAATATATGATATGATGTACTTAGGTATCCATCACCACATGTGTTAATGGAAACATTGATGTCATGGTGATGGTTGTCCAAAGTTTCAACTTGGATGAAGGATTTATAATCATTTGACATGTTACCAAGATTACAAGATGCATGACTAGTTGAGAATATAGGGTCATTATACTAAAAGAGAGAAGAAAGATGAAACATGTATTCAACACTTTTCTCCTCTACTTGTGAAATGCAACTACCTTGTTCTTGGTACTACTTGAAACAACAGGTTCGCCATTATTAAGAGTTGAAGTAGATTGATCAAGTGTATCGTGGAAAGGAATCATGAGATATAGATGGTATAGGTTTAAAAGTATCCCTTGGGGAAATTATGTTTTCAATTGGATTAGATTCAAGATTAGGATTATGTACATTGATGTGATCTTGAAAAAGTAAGGGATCAACTTTTACTTTAGGTTCCGTCTAATTGCTAAACCATTCCAAGTTCTCCTCATTATGATTTGAATCATGGGAATTATATGGAGGTTGAATGGACGGATCAACAATTTGATTTTCATATTTCCCAATTATAACATCATCACCAGGAGGCACCCAAATCGGTACTAGAAAAGGGGGAGAACAGGGAACAAATGGAATAGTATATTCCTCCTCACAAATTTGGGGTGTCTCATGATTAGCATAAGTTGGGAGAACGAAATCATCAAAGGGTTCAGATGCAAATGATTTCACGAAGATAAGAATCAAGCTCTGAAACTTTTCGCTAATAAAATTTGAATCAATCACTCCCTCAAAAAATTCATAGAAAAGGTGAAAAATTCAATTAATAAAATCCTCTACAGATGCACTAGATTATATTCTGAGTAGATCAATCCTATTACATACATCTTGATAATCATACATGTCAAAGGCTTGATGAAGCTCCTTGAGAAATTAATCAAACGAATGAATGGAAGTGGATGGTAAAGTATGACACCACTTCTTAACTCTACCTTCAAGAGTGAGGGTGAATAATATGAAAACAATATTGATTTCATCGATTTCATTCGATTTACAAAAACCAAGAAAATTGGATATATGTTTGGTTATGAATGTACCACCCTCACCATCACACCTTAATTGAGGTAAGTCATGAAATTTTTCTGCGAAGATGTAAAGTTTACTAGGAAATAGGTTAGAAAAACATTTTCGATTATGATTTGGGAATGAGCCATTTAAGATATGAGATTCAAAAGAAACTCAATGGGCACAAATTTTCATCTAGCCCTCCTTCTAGAGCCAACTGTTGATGGTGTTGAAAATCTGTCAACAAAGGGGTTTCTCCCTAATGTGAAGTCCGAACTAGACCTCACACCATTTGGAGTAGTAGCCCCAATCCGAAATATGGTTGGTTTCCATTGTCCTTGTGGATTTTCCTTGGCTGCAATTATTAACATAAGAGGTTATGCAACATTCTTTGAAACAAGAAATTAAGATGATATTGTAAGGCATACAATTGCAATGTGCATAAGGTACTTTCACGACAGGGAGAAAGAGAGTGAGCCTCTAGAAGGAAAGTAATAGTACCATTCTAAAAGAGACACACAAAAGAATAAGAGGATCCCAAGTTAGTCTGAAAATTAGTTCACAAGGCAACCACAAGCATAAAACTAAATGCAACACACCTTCAATAAGATAAGTACCAAAGTCATCGAAATAGTTCAATTTCCTTAGTACATATGAACGAAACACATACCACAAACATCTAAAGAATAGTCATACGATATTCATGTTACATGCATCAAAATATTTTGGCTCATCAAGCTTCATATATTAAGTGGAAGTGCCAATACATACAAGTACAATGCTGCCACACTGGCCCCAATAATGGAACATTAAGTCACTACTTGCTTCTCCAAATAAAGATCTTCTCTCCTATGCCAAGCTAGAGAAGCCAAGGTGAAATTTCAAGTCCCAAAAGTTCTTTTCTTGAATTATGAGGGTGTATCTATAACAAATGAGGTGACCCTTCACCTCCCATGTAATTCTTGACCTCCCTCATAACTCTTGAGCTTTTACAAGACTTTTCGAATTCTTACATGACCTTGAGCTTCTATATGACTTGAGATCTCAATAGTGACTCTTCATATTCCATGTGGGACCCTTGGTCTCTCACATATTTTACATTTTCTCATTTTGGGAAATTACACCATTACATTCCACAAATGATGTGGCAAGACATTATGACACATGTGACTCTTGAGATGACTCTTGACAATGATGAAAAAGAACTTCATGATGATGTGGCATTTCCAGGCTTCTCCTTTTGCTGATTTATTTGCATCTTCATGATGGATCTTGAATGTGCTTTGCATTCATCCTCCAAGGGGTTGATTGATATGGAGTCTTCATGCAATCCTGATCTTTGATATTTTGTCGGAGGCTAGTGTCTCTTCAAATTCTTTCTCAATGATTTCTACATGGTTCCACCTTCACAAATGTCTTTCATCATAATATCCTTCTCTTCCTCTCTGAGCATTATCTTGTTATGTCAGTATGTAGTACCTGCAAGAAAAATCCACTCATGACAAGACAACATCAGTCCAGAAATATCCTAGTATAACTTGATTCATGAAAACCATTGGTTTACCTGGAACTGGGTATTGGACCGGGAGGAAATCTCACAGATTGTGCAATGCATAGTTCCAGAAGCCAAGAGTGAGGGACTGAGGCTTTAGTTTGTACAATTTGTAGTTCTGGAAGACTAGGTAGGAATATTGCATAGTTAGGGAGCTTAGTGAGGGAGGATTGAGCCTTGATATTGTGAAATGTGGTTTAGGAGGGAGAGAGGGGAAGTGGATTGCATAGATGCACAACTCAAGAAGGAAGAAAGGCAACTTGTTTCTTGAGACTATGCAATGTGCAATTATAGAGGCCTGAGAAAGATGACTGTGTGGTTTAGGAGCTCATTGAGGTTGTCTTGAGCCTTGAAGTTTCCCAATGCGCATTACATGAGAGAGAGAGAGAGAGAGAGAGAGAAGCCTACGGATTACGCAATTGTGTAGCTCAGGGAGACAAGGAAACAAATTGAGGCTTGCCACTGTGAAATGCAGAGAATGAGATTAACTGGAAGGGTAAATTGTGTCTTTGTGGATGTAGTAGTGTTTTTGTAGCAATGGTGTACCAAAAGAAACCTCCTTAGTAGTTGGTTGTTCCCTGCAAAGGAATACAATCATAGTTGGTGTTATTAATGAATAGACTTAGATAAACAAAGCACTACAAATAGTGAAAACAATGCATATACAAACATGAACTAAAAGAGATAAGCATACAAATAATACTCAATGCAGTAAACAAGTCAACAAAATAATGGAAAAATCTCCCTTTATTATCTGTTGGTAGTAGAAGTTGAGTACAATAGCTGAATACAAAACAATTGAAGAGAATTATTTAAGCTATGGTGCTAAAAAATCCTCACCAAGGAAGTTCCTTTCCTTAATATATTTGCAAGTGTCTCCTCTCTCTCAATGAAGTATGAAGACTATCTCAATGGTGGACCCTTCTCCTCTCACTAAGATGATGGATTTCTTAGAAGAAATATGCCCAACATGCTAGTGCTCTTACTTTATTTATTCAACAATGAAATTTTGGGTTTCTTTGATGAAATTTGGACAGCATAACATTGTCTCATATTTTGTTTCTCCAATGGCCTGTTTATATAGAATTTTTGAATCCATATTCCCTCTCTTGGTTCATGAATGATAATGACTTATGAGTAGGACAATATGATTCCATTGAGGGCTGCATATCTTCAAGGCAACTCGAATTTGGTTGTCCTGGACTGAGATCCTGTCAGGGAATTGCCTCCAATTGTGTGAAGTGGTCCTGAATTTGCTGAGTCAACCATTTTCTCTACTGTGTGGATTTCGAAGGAAATACTACATAGTTCCCAACTATCGAAGAAACAGCTATGCATACAACAATGTTTAAACTCCATAAACTTTGGACCTTAGGAGAGATAATTTTTTTTGAACTTCTTAATGTCTTCAGACATAAAATCTTCACTTGTGCATTCTATTGGACAACTTTTAGCATCTTCTGGATTGTGAAACCATGTGTATGATTTTTTGGTGTTAACAGTTTCCCCTTGATGTATCAGATTAGGAGAAAATGTATAGCCGAAATACATCATGTTTTTTCTGTTTTGATGGAGAACCTGATCGACTTCTTGAGAGAGATAATAACTTGTTACAAAGATGAGTAGGGAAACCCCTTGACTAATTATAAAGGATAACCATGCTCTGAAGAAAACCTAAAAGGTAAAAAGTGTCTTATACGAGGCAGGCATGTCCCATGCTCATTATGATGATTAGTGACGAATTATTACAATCAGACAGGAAATGGTTTTGCCTAGTCAACATTGTGGTGGTTGACATGTTGATGGTTGATGATGATAATTGTTGATTCCCTCGAGGGAGTTTCTTTGACAAATAGACTAAATATGGTTCCCCCATGCATACGAAAGGTGAAGCACTAGTGAATGAGGTGCTAAGGTATGCATAGGTCTTCGAATTTGGGTACATCCCTCTTATCATGATGTAAGAATTGTTGAATGAGGTGCTTAGTGATATGTGGGTCTTCAACTAAATGAAAGAACTGCAATGGGAATTAAGTATGGTACCATCTTGACATGCAAGCTTGTGTTGGTGTTAGATGTTAGGGGGGCCAATGACATCATTTGGAAATAGTGATTTCCATTGTGCCAACTGAGGATATCCATTTAGAGCGGAGAGTATTCAAGGTACCACCTTGATCCTAGAATATAAGTGTCGAAGTAGACAAGAAAGAAGTGTCAACTGCCCAAAATGCTGATTCAGGGAATCAATATAAGGTGAAAGGCGACCGTAATAGTGTGGGTCAAACAAGGCATGATAATGAAAGCTAACCATAAGAATTGATATGGAAAATAGGCCCGAGGTTAGAGCTATTATGCAAATTGTGGCAGTCAAAACACTTTTTCTTTTATGGATGGCCCTAGAGTTTGTTTGACTTCCAAAGTAGGTGTAAGTATGTTTTTACTAGCGTAAAGAGGATAAATGAATATGGATGATGTGCGAGCTCTGACCAAGGGTGACTAGAAACTGTCGCCAGGTAAAAAGACATGAAAATATGGGTGGGAATATTTTTCCTAAAAATCTTTGTAGACAAGACAAAAGAATATGGAGGTGGTTTGGATGTACAAACATCGAGATCGGTGCCCCATGAAAATGGTGACCTTCATGGAGGTATGGTGTTTTTGTTGAGGGCAGGGGCCCCATTGGTTTCTCTCTGTGTTGGGTTGGTGAGGCAAATGAAGTGTCACAAATCGTCTACTATAATATGGGTGAATGATAGGCCAAATGTAGAACACGGTGGTGTGTCTGCCTTGATCTGTCACAACATTCAATGGGTGGCCTAGGAATGGGGTTGGTAAGCAATGAGTGAAGAAAAATTAGGCTAATCTTCAAGGAATGCAATCTGAAGTGGTTCTTGGGCCCGGGTATATGATCATGGATCCCAATAATAGGTGGGGGTTTATATTAGGAGGTGATCCATGAGTGGGAAGGCTCTATCAACCTGACATGGAATTTTACCATATGCAAGGGGAGGTGATGGTAAACGTGGTCAAGATGATGGATCTTATGGTTCATTTAAGAGAAATGATGTGAGGATATGCAAAGCTTTGTGGGAAGCCTATCACGATGAGTGATGAATGATACCTGCTTTGTTACTAGCCATCGGGGTGTTGAGCATGGCAAGGAATTTGTTGATGTGCCTGCAATTTAAAATCCAATACCCCAAGTGAAAACATCTTTTTTTTTATCATATAAATATATGAAGGTGACTGAACAAGATGAATTGAAAAAACAAGAGAAGTTGCACCTGAAGTGGTACTCTGAGCATGTGGTGGATCAAAAAATGAGTTTTGAGTTGAAATGGAACAAAGGGTACCATGGTGAAGATGATTTGGTTCTAATCCTGATGTCTCTGATGGTTTTGAAAACAGATATTTTGAGCTCCTCCACTGGGCCCGAGAAGATGTCGAAAAGGGAGATATATAGGGAAAAGTGGGCCCAATGCCACCTAATTTACACTTACTATTTTGGGAGGCCATACCTAACCCAGGAGCTATCTCTTTCCATTGTGGTCAACCAATGTACCAGGGTAGTGCACAGGGACATACAAGTTAAAACGTTGAACCCTTACTTCATCAATTTGGTAGACTAGGCTAGGTAAGTTGTATAGGGGTGCCCTGAACAACCTTTTTAGCGTCAAAAAGTTTAGACTGTGAGGGCGAATGAGTGATAGACACACGGTCTTCACGTCTTTCCCAGGGACTCATTTAGAGACTCCACAGGAAAGGGTATAATAGCTGCACAATCGATGTGGTTGATTGGCCAAAAGCCACAATGTTGTTTTTTTGGAAATCCATGGCTCGGCTGCATAGTCTGTGCATATGTATCAATAACGGACATGTGGATGACACGCTTACTCAACGAATAGATATGCAAGCCTAACTATGGTGTCACTGCAGGTTATGGTGTAGAAGACACATGCATTGCACGTCTGTTTGAGAAACATACGTGCATATTGAACGCCTGTAATGCCCATAAATGTGTGGTGCTTAAAATATGGTTTTTTACAGCCTCAAAAGCTAATTTTATTAAATTTGATATCCTTGATGGCAAGATGGGCATGCTCTGGTGAGAGTGAGATTGGAAAACTTTACGAGTAGTGGTCCCAGAGGATCTTGTAGCTAGCAAGACATTGGTTGGATGGGAGTTAGTAAAGTTCCTTCAAAACCCCCTCTTTAGATCACATGATGAGTTCTTGCATTTTTTGGTTCAATTATGGGACATAGATTGACATATCTTTGTTGTCAGAGGGTCTAATATGTTGATCAATGTGGCAGTCGATATATACTTTGTGACAGGTTTGGTACCTTGAGGAGAGGTTTTGCCATATCCCTTGCCATCTAGGAAGGTGTATATTCAAAGATGGGCAGAGTCCCATTGTGGGCCCAACCCTATTAAGGATGGGTGCATCAGAGCATCATCTATCTTGGATCTCCCCAAGCGAGCAGCGTTGTCAATGACCATGCGCTTGGCAACTTCGGCGGCCCCACACCGGGTATCGGGTCATAGGGTCGCATTATTCTAGAGGCTGCAAGCGGGTTAGTTTTTCGACTGGGACGATTTTATGTATAGGGGGATGGTCTCCCAATTGACAGAGGTTCTACAGGAATCGACTCAGAGCTTCTATTATGCTAGTATCTTGTGTATCATATTATATGGGAGGGTTTTGATGCTACAATATTTTATAGCAGTGCCCCCAGGTCCTTCTAGGGACCCCAGAATGAGACAGTGGGTGCCTGTGATGCCACAGGTTGGTGGAGGTGCAACGGGGCATTATTAGAACGCCAACGTGGATGGTTCGTTTTTCTCCAACCCTCAAATTATTCTTGATTTCCCATACCATGGAGTGAACTTTACAGGTGATCCAGATATGGGGCTCCCCCTTACTGATGCTTGGGGGCCAGCAGGTATGTGACTTGTTTTATTTCTGCATTTCAGTTTTTTGACATGTATGCTTTATGATTAATTTTATATGATGTTGATATCATGTCTTTGTTCTTGCAGATGTGGGTTCGAATGGATGACCACTTGCCTACTTGGCAGGCAACGATCCATAGTGGATGCGGGTAGTTGGTGATCCTATTATACCTCAGCAATGGTGGGATGTTTGGAGGAGGAGGTTCTTGAGAGGTTAGTGCAACACCAACGACTCGAAATTGGTGGTCCCTCTAGGGAGGGGACTAGCTCATATGCTTCCAGGGAGATGGAGAGACTACAGGAGCATGCCGAGGTAGCAAGGACTCAGTCAGTAGCTTTGGAAACGTGGCTCTAGGATTATGAGGATGCCTGGGGCTGAGCCAAGGCTTTGACCAGGGGGATGCCTGAGGATGGTTGGGAAAGATTGGGGGAGGTTGTGGTGGAGATGGAAATGGCACGTGATCGGGAAAACTGACCAATTCTTCGGTGCATTGTGATGGTGATGGCCACCGCCGGTCCTATTTTGGCACCTGATGCGGAGATTGGGCCTTAGGAGAGGGGGGTAGGGCCTCGCTCCTAGATGTATATTGTTGGATGTATGTATCAGGGAAACCACCCATTATGAGGATGCTCCCCTATTTCTTGGGACTCATTTTACCTAGACATGAGCCAGTGAATGGACTCATATATATATATATATATATATTTGATAGGTATATATGAGATGATATTTTTTGGCAACTCTTATGATGTGTCTTATGCTTATATACTTTTGATGTATTTCTGCATTTGTTGAGATGGATATTATGCTTATGGTTTATGTAGCTTGATGGTTATATATATGTGATGCATGTGAGTTTAGGACTTGATTAGCTATGTGATTAGTTGTATGATTTTGATCCCTTCGTATATGTGTAAACATGATATGATCAAAATTGCAAGCTAACCTTTGTGCATGCAGATAATTCTGAAAAAGGTGTGGATCAGGAACTTGGAAGGTTTTGTTCAACTATGATACAACAAGCTGGGAATCAAGGAATACATGCAGGTGACAGATACCTAAGTGGGAGGCATCAACCAAGATACCTATGATGATGCCATATTCATCTTGATTGTTGGTGATTGAACCAATACAAAGTCCATTGAAGAGACAAGGTGTTGGTCAGGAGAGTATATGGCCCAAGATGCGGTAGCTAGGTTTTGCGACCATCGAGAAACACCATTAGTAAATTCGAAATGATAGACTGGCGAATGATCCATGTATGGCACATGATGATAGAATAATTTTAGAGTGGGTTCATGATGAGATGATCATCATAAAATTTTGGTATTATGATACAGGTATGACACAAGTGTTGTCCTTGATGGCAACTCTCTCAAATAAAATATCACAGTATAGCAGGTAAACAACAAGAATGAAGAAAGAAAGGTATATGTAGGTTCACTATATACCAAGTCGTGTATACATGTAGGTTCCCTATATACAAAGGCATGTATAATGTACACATGCACTTTCACAGAAGGAAAGGTGTGTACATGTCAGAAAACTAAGTTTTGGTCCGTGGTATTTGGACCATGGTATTTTGGTATTGGTCCATGGTATTTGGTCTGAGGTATTGAACCCGGGTATTGGGTCCAAGGTATTGGTTCTACATGGTTTTGGACCATGGTATTGAGAGAGACCTAAACCTATATAAGGAGAAGAAAATCATTAGGCCAAAATGCAAGTGTGCAAGTGATGAATATCTAATGAAGTGTGATATCTAGTATGTTGGTTATGGGTTTGTGATGCTTTGCTTGATCCGAACCAAGGATGCACCAATGCGGTTGATGATGTATGATGGATCGGGATCATAAGGCTTGGAATTTATTATCATTATGTGGTTTGATCATGGATAGACTAGATCTAAATTATCGATGCATGTTTTATTGTATAAATGTTATGATCTGGGTATGACTGATGTCTGGAATAGCTGCAAAGTTATGAGTAAATATTTGCATATCTGTACACGAGTTCACTTTGGTAATAGCGCATATACACACGGTTTCGTCTCATCAGAGTAGCATATACAGTATGAAGTATGATATTTGAATTTATAGTTGGATTTGGTTGTTGTTGCATAATTTTGTGGTCTGCTCTGTGTTCTGGTGACTGTGTTTTGTTAACAAGGTTTTAGTGTTTCAGTGTTGGGTGATTCAGAGATTGATGATGCAGGTGTAGTTGATGGGTGTATTGTAGTGGTTATTAATTTTGTGCTTCAACGTTGTTGATGGGTCTAGTATGAAAATTGGATGAAATGTGGCCTTAAGATTATGGTGTTGTGCTTCAGGAGTATATAGTGTGAAAATTTATGAAACGTGGTTCCTAGAGGAAGAGAGAAGGTCATAGGCCGGCGCCTACATACTGGTAAACATATTGGCTAGTACAAGAGCCAGGGGGTTGGAGCTCCCTTCCAGTAGCAACTGGAAAACATGTGAAGGTTAGAGCCTTTAGTTGGCCAACGCTTATGTACTAGTAAACATATCGACTAGTACAAGAGTCTGGGAGTTGTAGCTCCCTTCTAGTAGTAGCTGGAGAACGAGAGAAGGTTATAGCCTTTTGGAGGTGGGTGCTTACGTACTGGTATGAGTCTACACCAGTACAAGATTGTAAACATGTTTTTCTTATATTAAAGGAATATGGCAGTAGGTGGTCTTTGTCCCGCATTGGGTTTCCACCTTATATCATGGTGTTCATGTGTGTTTCTTATGTGTGATGATATGTTCTATTTTACTACACGTGTTTACTGTTTATATGGTTAATGAATTTTTGATGCACTGATTAAAGATCAACATATAATGGATTAACATAATCATAAGTTTACTGAATATATGCTAGTTGCATTAAACACAGTTGCGTGTACACGCGGGTTCCCTTAACTGAAGTAGTGTATATGAATCTGATTATGGAAATAAAATAGTTAGTGATTTTCTAATACTGATTCACCCCCACCCAATATTATTTCCAACATAAAAAATAATCCATGGGGCATATATTCTAGGGTTACTCGAGCATTCTTATGGGTGAATTTTTTTTTGACATAGAGACCATTGATGGGATATTTTAGGCAAGTCCCAATAGGCTCTGATAAGATGTATGCACCCTTGAGGAGGCTGTTACACAAAAATATCGTCACCTTGATTATTTGCAGTCAGTATGGGTCTATCACTACCTATACCAGCCTCTTAAGCAAGTCTCAGACCTCAGCTCTTCAAAACAAGCTTTGGAAATGAGAGAAAGACATCAAAAAGAAATGTAACTTTGGTTCTGCACTTTCTCTCACTTTTGCCTGCGGGCCCGCACCCTTTGTTCAGAGTACCTGCATACTTATATGCTCTGTATGTAAAGCGGAGGGTGCGTACCCCTGTGAAAGTCAAAAGGCGCAATTTTTATCTTAAAAAACTCACTTTGGGTTAATTCTAGATGATTCTAGAAGGAATTTT
>APFE031338966.1:0-10629 GCA_000404065.3 Pinus taeda | reverse complement strand
GCATGCATGCAACTAGTGTTCTCCAGATAATTGAATATTCTCTTATAAATAACTCATGCATGTCAGTTCAAACAAAGGCCAATTTGATATTAAAGGCATGGACAGTGTACTATCATTTACTAGAATATTCCTATGAGTATCTCTTGCATGCAAAAGGAATTCATTCCTTGAGGATTGCGCAGTTACTATAGAGGTTAGAGCAGTGTGTGAGGTGAGAATCACACAGGTTACAACTAGAGGACATAAGAGAAATTGCGCAAGGAAATAGGAGGCTTGGAGGACAGAGGAGAAGGCATATGTGTTGTCTATTCTGTCTATGAGTAGTAGTGAGGGATTGTTCTGAGAGCTAGATAGCTTGAGAGCTAGATGTTTGTGTAATCCTGAGACATTTCCACTTGTATGATAATACAGATAGTAGGGTTTTTAGTTGAGGCTTTCCCCAGAGTATTCTTTTGTGTTTCATGTGTAATTGAATCTTCTTCTCTATTATATGTGTTCTGGTTGATCTTGCTCAAAATCAATTAAGCTTCCATAAGTTTGATTATAGAAGTAGATTAAGTATTTTGCTTTAGTACATTTCATAATCAATTTAATCTACAGTGACAATTTCTACATTGTATCAAAGCAAAGGTGATCAAAGCAGAGAACAATATACAAAGAAGGGAGAATCTCAAAGCTTGAAGTTCTTGATTGTTGATACAAAATCAATTTCTTATCACATTTCAAATTTCACCAATGGAATTCAATGAATTAAGACTCAAGTATGCCTTGGATGGCAGCTTGACTTGCATAGCATGGAAGGATCACATGGAAGCGGTATAAGAGGACAATGGTTTAAAGGACTCCATTAATCAAGAAGTCCCCAAGCCAATAACAGCTAATGCCCAAGAATTGGTGGAATGGAAGAAATGTGTGGCGAGAGTGAGGAGGATTCTTCTAGAGGGAGTTAGAGATCATATTGTCTCAAGTCTCCATGAGAACGAGACTCTGTTTTCAATGTGGAAGAAATTGAAGGACCTATATCAGAACATCAGCGACCAGAGGAAGATGGTGCTGAAAGACAAGCTTCGGAAAATCAAGTGTGAAAAGGGTGACACGATCTCTACATATCTGAACAAGCTCACCACCTACATAGATGAGCTTGGAAGTGTAGGAATCAAGAGAGTTGATGATTATATGGTGAGTCTTTCTCTCCCCAGTCTTCCTAAGAGTTGGCATAGCTACCAAGACTCAGTGAATGGTAGAGAGAAACTGCCAGATTAGGAACGACTATGGTCGGATCTGATGCAGGAGGAGATCAGGAGAAGCACCAGAGATGGTTCTTCATCTAAGCATGATGATGAAGAAAATCTAGCCTTAGAAAGTAAGGCATGGAAAGGGAAAGGGAAGGCTTACCATTTCAAATCAATTTCTTCCCATGGTGAGAAGAAGATTGAAAAATCTAAAGTGAGATGATTTAATTGTCATGAGGTGGGCCATTATGTAACTAATTTTCCATTGAAGAAATCCAAGAAGGGATCCTCGAAAGGATCAGATGGTGAGGCACTGGCCTCACAGTTCGAATTGGATTTTACCCTCATCGCATGCATGGTTTCATCGATGGTGGGTTGTCTTTGGTTTCTTGATAGTGGAGCCTCATTCCACATGACTAGCGATAAGAGTTTAGTACCTTGGAGGAGAAAGACCTCCAGATGCACATAGAGATGGGTAATTATGAAAAGTATAGTGTTTCAGGAGTAGGCACGGTTTCTTTTTAGAGGGAGCATGGAGCTCTTATTACTTTGACAGATGTGAAGTATGTTCCTAGACTGAAGAAGAATTTGGTATCGATCGTGATGTTCGAGGACAAAGGCTATGATGTTGTCTTCAGTAAGGGAAAAGTTTTCCTTAGACACATCACCACAAGACAGGTGAAGCAGATCGCTTCATGAGTAAAGAACTTGTATGATCTTGAGGTTCAAGATGCATGCAAATCCTTAAGGAGCAAGGAAAATGTTGGAGACAGGGTGGTTGAGAGGGAGATTACATTACCTCTCAACATGCAGCGCCAGAACGAGTCTCAGAAAATTGTGGAGGAGCCACAATTAGAGATGCTGAGAGGAGACCAAGTGGATGCATCCACTCATGCAGAGACCTCTAGTAGGGGGAAATTTTGAGCCAAGTGGGCAAAAGGATCACATGCAGCCATACCTCCAGGTGTGAGGTGGGGCAATGTGAAGTGATAGTCTCATGAAGGCTGAAATAGGGGCAACCCAACCTCTTTGATTAGACCTTGCTACGGGAGCCCCGATGAGGAGTAGTGGGACTGGTTGAGTGGGTAGAGACAGATGTAGATGGAGCAACAGAGGGAGCTTCAGCATTATAGGGTGTTTCTATCCGAATAGGGAGTTCAGTTGGGAGATCAGTTACTTACTTCTCAGTAACTGAGTTGCAGTGCAGCAGTGGGCAGCACGATGCAACATGATGAGAGGAGGTGCAATGCAGATGCAATGCTGGAAGATAGGACCAGCAGTAGCACGGATGTAGCAGGAGGAATCAGTGAGATTGATGTAGTCAAAGATCAAAGTGACAGATGCTAGAGCAATCATATACTGAAGAGCACAGAGGTGAAGAGTTTTTCAATCGACAGAGGCAATGGCAGTCAGAGACTTTGATGACAAAGGCATCATTCTGATTTAGGTTGAATATTTTTTGTTTCTGGAGTTGTTGGAGCAATGACACTTGAGATAAGTGTTGCATGCAGAACATTCCAAAGGCTCAGGATTAGGATCGAGTTGAATTCCTTTCTTGTTGAGAGGGAGTGTTGAAAATAGAAACAAGAAATGCTAAAAATAGCATTTCTATAGATAACATTTCAAGACGTATTCCATTTTTAATTTGTCCTTGAATTAAAATTCGAATTTAGTCTCACCAGCTGTTTGAAAAATAATTAATTAATTCATCTTGAGTTAATTAGTCAGATAAATTCAAACATGAAGTCTCAGTGAAGACATGCAATAGTTATCCCTTTGATTAAGGAAGTTATCCCTTAATTAAGGAGATAAGGATGAGTTTTATTTGAGTTGTAATTAGTTAGCTTAGTTAACTGAGTTAAGTCCAATTAAATTAGTTCCAAACAGTTGGAGGAAATAACTGTGAGTTCAGTCAGTTAATGCATCCATGCATGCAACTAGTGTTCTCCAGATAATCAAATATTCTCTCATAAATAACTCATGCATGTCGGTTCAGGAAAAGACACAGTTGATATTAAAGGTAAGGAAAATGTACTATAAATTGATAGAATATTCCTATGATAATATCGCTTGCATGTAGAAGGAATTCATTTCTTGAGGATTGCGCAATTACTACAGAGGTCAGAGCAGTGTGTGAGGTGAGAATCACACAAGTTACAGCTAGAGGACCCAGGAGAAATTGCGCAAGGAAATAGGAGGCTTGGAGGATAGAGGAGAAGGCATATGTGTTGTCTATTCTATCTATGAGAAGCAGTGAGGGATTGTACTAAGAGCTGGATAGCTTGAGAGCTAAATTTTTGTGTAATCCTGAGATATTTCCACTTGAATGATAATACAGATAGCGGGGTTTTTAGCTGAGACTTTCCCTAGAATATTCTTCTGTGTTTCATGTGTGATTGAATATTCTTCTCTATTATATGTGTTCTCGTTGATCTTGCTCAAAGTCGATTAAGCTTCCGCAAGTTTGATTGTAGAAGTAGATTAAGTATTTTGCCTTAATACATTGCATAATCAATTTAATCTACAGTGAGAATTTATACAGTTCTCTCCACGAAAAAATTGATGTCAAGTCACAGAGGCTAATGAATGCATGGTTTGAACTTGTAAAAATTCATGGTCAAAAGTGGCTTATACACGAGTTCAAAATGAAGCTGGCTTAAGGCCAAAAGAGGTACAAGTGGTCAAAATGAAATGTAGTGTAACTTAACACATGGGAGCCTCTAGGGTATAAGGCTAGAAAATAGCGAAGAAGAAGAAGAATGAGGCTTCAATGCAAAGTCATGGTGGTTCTAAAGAGGACTCTTGAGCCTACATAATACTTGCAACATGGGTGACATATGCTAGTGAGGATCTAACTAGGAAACCCATGGAAGGAAAGGCTCTACCACTATGTTACGATTTTAAAATTCGGTGAGTGAGAAGGGTTAAAAAACCGCAACATAATGGAGTCGACCCTATGGCTAAATATCACAGTATGAGGTCAAGATGCACAATATAATGGAAAAGTGATATGTCTTAACCTATATGCTAGTATAGAAAATGATACATGCCACAATAGGTTAATGATCGTGGAGTCGAAGCAACAGAAAAAATAGGACTAAGTCATGAAAAATCTTCGAAAACCTAAAAATATCATTTCCCTACACTTCAAGAAAAAGGTCAAAAGTTCATAACACGAACATGAACTCCAGATAATTCATAACCTTAATATTTTCTGTTTGATCGAAAGTTTTAGTAAATTAACTAGAATTATGGAGAAAGTTTTTTATTTTAAAAACCATTTTGTGTGTACGTTGGTTTGGATTTTTGAAAGCTTCGTATACAAAGCCCTATACACTATTTCACTAAGGGGAAGCCACATATGTACACAGTTGTCTCAGATAAGAATCGTGTATGCTTAGAGTAAGGTTAGGAAACAAAATTTCTAACGGATGAAAACCTCTCATTTTCCAAGATGTCGATCATTTGGAGTGAGAGGGAGCCCAATGATGTTGATAATGAGGTATTAGATTATCAAGAATCAATGAATGGATTGAAAAATGGTGGATTTCTCAAGTTCTTCATGATGCCCAACATGAGAACTTACACTCAATTGTTGGAAACGTTGATTCATTAATGGAACCCACAGCAAGAATAATTCATCATAGATGACATTCCCTTACAGATCAGAGTAGAGGATATCTACTTCATAACAAGACTTTCCTAGAGGGGAGAACCAATAGATATGAAAGGGAAGGCCCGTGGAGGCATAAATATTGCTAATTACATTGTTGTGTACCGCACACTAGATACTAACAAGTTTGGATTGCAGGTCCCGATCAAAGAAATTAAAATTCTACCTTTCAAGATAATCTTATTTTCTATTGCTAGGATAGCAGGTTCTCTTTCATTACATCAGGCTTCTTGACCATATACGTTTCTAGCAATGAAATGCTTGAAACTAGTGGCATATGGATGATTCGCAATGCTCTTAACCAATATGAAAAAATATTTAACATCAGCAAGATGAGGACAAATAATTTTTGCTATGGCACCATCCTTTTCTCATTTTTCTTTGAGCGGGTTCTAGAGCTACAACCTAGACTAGCTATTTCCATCAGCAATCCCAAAGATCCTAGGATGGCCAGATGGGAAGATTTGATCAAGCGACTTGGTGAAGGCAAAGTCACTTAGGCAGCCTTTGATGATGAGTTCTTCCATTTGTGGGAGAAAAAATGTGTGGCCATAGAGGATTACTGTTTTACAGGATTAGACTTCCGAGAAGATCCGAAGCTATTACTTCCAGATGGAGTTACATGGGGCAACATTGGTAGGTTTATATTTTTTAACATATTTAATTTTTTAGATTTTTGAATATAATATCAAGAAATTCAAAATCCTTTTTTGTGATACAAAAAGCTTACAATATTAAAATGATCATGATACAGATATTAGACCAGTGAAACCTGAGGGTCTACCGAGGCACAAACATCATCGCAGGAATGTGGAGAGAGCAGTTGCTGAGTCTGAGAGAGTGCTCCATACTACCCAAAGGAACTTGGAGAATTTGACTCACCAGGTTCCAATGGAGGCAATAGAGGATGTCCTTGAGTCTATATAAAGAACAGTGGTTGGAGTACCACGACAGTGAGTGCGACTCTTCCGACGAGTGGTGAATGCCATCATCTTCTACCGGGATGCTCATCTAGGGTAGGGCCTGCAGACTTAGATTTTAGATGACTGATATTTTTTATACATGGACATGATCAGGCTTAAGCCTTAATTTTGTAGGACATTTTTCCACATTTTGTAATCTGTTGACATTATATATCTATCTATATACAAATATTTCATGACAATTTGATCATATATACAAATTATTTTTTATATTTTGATTTAATATGATGAATGATTAATATGCCAATCCAATGCTTGGTTAGCTATAGAATCAACAAATGCATTATCTGATTGTAGAATGTGAATCAAAGTAATAAAATTGAATGATCTTTGCAATAATATCACTCTCAGAAATTGACGATGTAATAAACGATCCCTCACACGATAAACATTATTTAATTGAGAAACCACCAAATGTGAATCCAAATAAACCACTAATGATTCAGTACCATAAGATATTGCTTTAGATAGTAAATTAATAATGGAACTGTATTCAACCATATTATTAGAAGCCAGACTGATACATATGTCTCTTACAACCAATAACTAACCAGGTGGACAATGTATTATCATAGTAGCGGAAGCTAAAATCTGAGTATGTCTACTAGTGCCATCTACGAATCTTAAATACACGGAATCATCCATTGAAGCCTACCAAAGCAAATTAAAAATATCATCATCACTATGACACCTATAGATAGAAAATAAAACTATGTACACTACTTACAAAACAAAGCAAATGATAGGCAAGAGCCTAGGCATAATACTTCTTGAGATAGAGCCCATTTCTGAGCTTCGACAACACATTTCTTTCAAAAGCAACCAATTCATAAGCACCCTTCTTTAAGACCCTTTTAATGATGAAAGGAGCGTGCCACATAGGTTTGAATTTTCCTATCCCTAAGGTGTAGTTATCTTGGTCATATATCAAGACAATGTCACCTTCAGAAAAATCCCTAGGTCATACATACTTGTCATAGTGAGCTTTTACTCTTTTCTTATGGGCCTCATTCATTGTGGCTACATCCCGACGTTGCTCATCAAAATGTTCCAAATGAATAAGGTGCTCTTCAGGACTTCAGGTGTTTGGAAGAAGATGAACTGCTAACTTAAGAGATGGAATCTCACATTCTATAAGAAATATTGATTCCAAACCATAAACCAACTGAAAAGGAGTGAAACTTGTAGTATTCTTAACATACATTTGGCATGCCCATAGTATATGATATAGCATGATGTGTTAGCTGGACTTGGCTTGATTGATTGTCCTTTGTAGGATAGTCTTAAGGGATTTATTAATGACTTCAACCTGTCCATTAGATTGAGGATAATAAGGAGATGAATGCTCCTATCAAAATCTCAACTTCAAGCCAACTCAGACATCATCTTATTCTTAAAGTGAGTGCCATGATCAATGACAATCTCTTTAGGAATGTTGAAGCGTGAAATCATTTCATTGAACAGAAAAAGTGTTGTTGTCTCACTGTCATTATTAAAAGTAGGCATAGCTTTGACCCACTTGGTGAAGTAGTTTACTGCTATGATAATGTACTTGTGAACCTTAGTCGAAGGCCAATTAGAAGTAGTAAAATAAATACCCCACTTAGTAAACGGACTGGCGGTGATAACAGGAAAAAGTGGAGTTGGATAAGCATGCATTTTTTGAGTATAAAATTGACAAGGATGGCATTTTTTGACTGCTTCAATATAATATTTAAAAATAAGAGGCCAAAATAGCCCGCACACAAATTTTTTTTGGGTTGTAGCATGCCCAAATAGATGACCTCAACAAGAGTCACTATGGAAATCATTCAAAACGGACTCATCTTCTTCTAAGATTAAACAACATCTAAGGATTGAATCAATCTCATGATGGCATAAAGTGTCACCAATGATCATATAACTCTTAGCCATGTGACATAATCTTTTACGCTTATCCTTAGAAAAATACTGAGGAAACTTCGAAGTTTGGAGATATAGAATGATGTCTCCATACCAAGGATATTGTGAAGAGATAAGAAAAATATGTTCATCTAGAAATGATTATTCATAAGTAACATCTCCTTCACAAGGAAATTCCTAAATCAATTGTGTGAATATCAATGATTTCTTTGACTTAGCTAACATAAAATTGATATCAAACTCTTTCAAAATTACAATCCATTTATTGTATTTTCCCCTAATCACTCACCTACTCAGAAAAAATTGAAATGGATTGACGTTAGCCAATACAAAGGTTTTTCTGAGAAAAATATAATGACAGAGTTGTTGAACAACATGAATTGCTACTAAAGTCAATTTCTCAATATGAGAATACCAAATTTCAAGACCAACTAAGCCATGACTTATATAATAAATCACATTCTCCCTAAGGGAATTATCTTCCAGAACCATAACCATACCAATAGATGATTTTATTGTTGTGATTTACAAAATGAAATCTCTGCTATAAATTGGTGGACTCAGAAGAGGATCAGAGGTCAATGCCTTTTTCAAAGAATCGAACGAGCATTGATAAAACTCATCCCAAAAAAATGCAACTCCTTTCTTAAGAAAATACATAAATCATTTTGTGATCTCAACTTAGTTTACGATAAATCTCCATAAAAATCTGGATTTTCCTTGAAGACTTTGAAGTTCACGAATGTTCGATGCAGGTGGCAACTAAAGTATTTCCTCAACCTTGAAACGATCAACACGATTCCATTCATTAGAGATGATTAATCCCAACAATCAACCAGATGTATCTGCGAAAATACAATTATTAGGGTTTAACTAGATTTTATAATAGCGACA
Organism: Pinus taeda; assembly: GCA_000404065.3. Lineage (NCBI taxonomy): Eukaryota > Viridiplantae > Streptophyta > Pinopsida > Pinales > Pinaceae > Pinus > Pinus taeda. The sequence continues at coordinate 1,945 of APFE031338966.1, read as the reverse complement.
TCTTTCAAAGACTAAACGAAGGTGTTTTTCATGTTCTATTCTCTTGTGAGAGAGAGCAGCTAAATCATCCAAATAAGCTTCAATTATATGCTTGATTTCATTTGAATTATATCACATAGCCCGTTGAAAGGTAGCCCCAACATTTTTTAGGCCAAAAGGAATTTTCGTATATGCAAACGTACCCCAGGGGAAAATAAATGTTGTCTTGTTTTGATCTTCACGATGAATCATTATTTGATTATATCCAGAAAATTCTTCCATGAAGGAAAATATTTCATTTCCTGCACCCTCATCAATAATTTGATCTATAAATGGAGTGGGTAAATTGCCTTTAGGACAATATTTATTCAAATCCCTAAATTTGATGCATACTCTAATTGGTCCTTTCTTTTTGTCAACGGGAACTAGATTTGAAACCCATTCGGTTAAAGGAACTGTGTAGATGAAACTTGCCTTAAGCAGTTTCTCTACTTCAGCCTTGATAGCCACGACTTTCCTAGGGTTATCGATCGAAGATTTTGTTGAACAAGATTTGAATTTTCATAAGTCTTGATCTCTTGTTGAACTATAGTAGGATCAATCCTGGGAATTTCCTCATAAGACCAAGTGAATGCATCCTGAAATTATTTAAAGAGATCGTTGTAAATTTTGATTTCTTTAGGGGAACACTCAGCTCTGATGAATATATTTTCGATGTTGTTGGTATTCTCTAAAATGTTCACTAGAATTTTTGGATAGGTAAATCCCCTCTACGGATAGAGGTGATCCCTACTAGCCCAACAGGGGTCTAGCAACAATCGAACAATGCTACACCGCAGGTTCCTAGTTGTAAATAACAAGTGGGTGAGAGTAACCTACTTGGATTCCAACGCTTGTTTGTCGAAGAGATAATCCTCTTGCTCCTTCGCTCCAGCCGATCACAATTCTCCGCTATCCTCGCGGATGAACACCTGCACAAGCAAAAGAGAGCAAACAAGAATGTAAAATCTACTAACAACAACTATGTATCGGTCAGGAAAGATACAATTTGCATTAATCATTCATTGAACAAATGTAAATGGAACCATAAGAGTAGTCATCTATCTTTATTGGCAAAAAGTAGAGTAAGGTACAACCGAGTTCCTGACGCTGAGTCCTTCCCTAGAGGGTCCAGCCAGCATGTCTCCCAAGCATTCACCTTTGGAGCAAATCTCCCAAGTCAAAGAGATCTCTCTCTCACATACAAGGCAACAAGCTCATGACCTTCCTCAAGCTCAAAGAAATCCTCACACAACACACTAAATGCCTACAAAGAGCAGCACTAAAATGCACTAAGAATTCCTTCAACAAAGTCTATATACTAGCTGCTCATGGGCAATGGAGGAGGCTTATAAAGGAGAAGGAGTCTCCATGAATAGGTAAAGGATGAGCTTTCCCCAAGATAAGTGGATGGTCAGTCGAACAGACATGCCAGAGAAAGGATGGCGACCTCAACAATGCTAACAACCAAGTCTGGAGGGATCTGGAAGGTTGGTTGTTAGAACAAATTCACCCAAACAGGATCAGCGCGGGTGAAACACGGGGCTGGCGCGCTGACATCGCAGACCAACTATAGAGGAGTTCTGGTCAGCGCTCAATGGGACAAACGGAGGGTGCGCTGTCCGTAAAATGGGACCAGCGCGGAAAAGACGTGTGCTTTCGCGCTGGCATCGCAACAGCAACACTGACCTCGGCCTATCAGCGCGGTTATTTGATTAACAGACGCGATGATTCATTTAACTTAGGCAAAGAGGGTTTTTAGCCATTTTGAGGAGCATGAGCATAGGTGAATGTGGTTTATAGCACAGTATGGAGACTGACATGATGGCAGTGACATTTTACTGTGTAACATATGCCCCCTAAAGCATGAAGCCCGAGAGAGTGGGAGGGGTGAAATGCTTTACAAGACTGCTGGACTGGAACACCA
>APFE031338956.1:6468-22638 GCA_000404065.3 Pinus taeda | reverse complement strand
AATGTCACAAACAACCACATTGAACAAATTATCCATGGAAATCGATCTTTGCATAGTAATGGGGGAGGGAGGGGGGATTTATGTTGCCTGGGGGAGAAGAAAGGTCGTTGAGATGGCTCCCCCGAGAGGCCACGTGAAATGGCGAAACTGTGAGAGGGGGTAGGGGAGAAGATGTCTTCCAAAGGAGAAAACCTTTTGTAATTAATGTTTTCCTCTTCCCCATAGTAGTGGGACGAGCCCATATTCTGAGATTTATGATTCACCCTATATTCCTTATTCCATACCTTTCCATGTGGATGTCGAGGACATTTATCTTTGAGGTGTCTCGTTTTGTGACAATAGAGCACCTAAATGGGACTCCCCAGTAATCAAGCCTTTGACGGGTTGATAATTCACCCCAAAACGGGTCGATGTGATCTCGAAAACCTCCCCTATAATCCTTTTCAATCAAGATCTAGGCGACATGCTTATCTTTCGCCCCTAGACATCTGGGATCAACATAGACAAATTTTCCAATAACATTTCCAATGAAGGAAAGAGATTCCTTCATCCACAGTTCAATAGGAAGGGCAGGTAGTTTGACCCAAATAAAATTGTTCTGTGGCGTGTTTCGAAGAGGGTCAAAATCTATGTACCACTTGTGGAGAGCAAGAAAGCTCCTCCTGTGAAACCAAGGGAGGCCCTAGATGGTGCTGAGGTCCTTGACTCTCAGGAAATGAAGGTTGTACCAGTCTTTCATCAAACGAACAATGGTTGGAGTGTAACCAATAAGGGGACACCATCTAGAACCAAGCCACTTCCTAATCTGATCATCTTCCATGTCGGGGAAGTGCCATTTGCCAATCAGCGCACGTGATTGTAAACTTGCTATTCGATCAGCTAACATAACACCATCCAAGCAACTGGCAGACGAGGGAGGGGTAATCTTGGCCAGCCAATGGTGATGCTTGCTTCGAGGCACAGAAGGAAAAACCCCCTCAAGATCAGGAACGTGTTGAGAGGGAAGCACGTGGTCTGCTTGCTTGGAGTGCCAGTTTGAGGCCCGAATGGTGCCAAAATGTAAAGCTTCTACTTCGATGGAAGCTTTAACGAAATCTGACATGTCAGATTCAACATGGAGAATCTCCATTTTAGCAAGTGAAGGATGAATTGACAATGATAATAAAAGAGACACTGGTCAATATAGAGAAAAGTACCATACCCCGGATGTAAAAGCTACCTCGGGATTTAGTCATCTCATGAATTTATGGAAGGTAGAGACAATACTCCCCAGGAGATCAGGTCAAAGTACATAGAAGATATAGGTGAGGACAAGATATCTCCAAGTATTAATGGAAAAAGGAAAGATTTAAGAAAAAGGCCAAAATAAGTCAAAGAAGGTGACGAGGATCTGCAGAGCAAGTAGTACGTAGAGCGAAGGTTTATGGAAAAAAAGGAAAATGATGGCGAAGGAAAAACAGAGATAATAAAAACCTGAAGTAGGAAGGTTCCTGATACGTTAGATAGGATGGAGGAAGGAAACATGAAAAAGGCGGCACTCATATATAGAAGGATTAAGAATTTAAAAGTTGTACGTTAAAGCCTGATCGTCTAGTCGGAAAAGTACTGGAAACACAAACCTGGCACCGGAATAACCAAAGGGATCATCTAAGCTGCATAGCCTAGAGATCATGAGGATGTATCCAGGCATACTATGCAACAACAACAAAATTCATATATGCATCACCAATGGCCAATTTTAATACGAAAATCTGCACAAGGTCTAGTAACAATAAAAAATCTTCTGAATTGTTTTATGGAAACTCAAAACCATTCAAAGGAAACAAACCCGAACATGGGTGATCTATAGGATACGCAAGAAACAACTATAGCAAAAAACAGGTTTCTATCTCAATAGAGCTTAACCAGTTAAGTATCATGTGGGTGATCCCTTTATATATATTAGGCCAGAAAACCGATAGGAAGGGATAGGGACAAGATTCAGATAATTGCAAATCTAGCTCAATCAAACACTAAACAGTATTTGTGAAGTTCATATAAAATTTAGGAGTACTGTTAAACATAGAAATAAAAATAGTAAATTCAAGGTATAAACAGAAACACTGACCTAAACCACGTGCATGCCGAGGGAAGAGTGCTGAAAGTCTGCTAGCAAACCAAACCCAGACAACTTGAAGCCGAAAAAACCTCAGAAAATATAAAATAGGGATAGGAAACACCTTTCAAAAACTGGATGGTCAGGTGAAACATATATTGCGTAATTCGAGATACATATAAAAATACAAAGGTTGTGTAATACATATATTGCATAATTCGAGATTATTGAGTAAATGTATTTGATGGCGGTATCAGAAGTTGCGACTTCAATAAATTTCACAACGAATTTCAATGAAATTGCATTCAAGATTTCAAGTTCAATAAAAAATAAACCAAACGTTAACTTGATAAGTGGCCTAGTAGGTAATAGTTTTGGTGTTGTTCGGCTTCATTCAACATGAAGTTAAAGGTCCAAACTTAAACACATTTTTTTTCCTGTGTTCGATTCTCCTCAATATAGATTCCAATTTAAATATTAACTTAATTAAAAGATTTTATATTTAATTTTATAATAAATTACCATATATAAAAAACATTTATTTAAATATTATTTTTATTAAAAATTTATATATATAAATTATTTTAACTAATTTTTAAATCCAATGATATTTTATATATGGAAAATTTGATCAAACCTAAAAAGTTTTTCATTTAACATTTTGGTTTTTTATTTAATTTCATAAAAATAAAATTTAGTAATATATATTATCTTATATATTTCAATATAATATCCTTATATAATAATAATTACATATAATACATAAAATAAATAATATTTATGTTTTAATTTAATTATGCAATACAACTAAGTTTAGTCTATATATTCATATCACAAGCCAAGTAACAAGTTCCATCTAATCTAATTAATTTAGTCATGACAAACCAAGCAACAAGTTCCAACTAAACTATTTTTTTTATCAATTCAAAGGTGATTTCAAGTTTAAGAACCTTCTAGCCCTGTAAAGAACTTGGAGTATGGTTTGATTTTGTCTATTATGTCAAATTTATGTATTATGTCAAATTTATGTAATTGGTAAAGGGGCTTTTAGAATACCAGACTAAAAGTAAAAGTTTATGTTTCATCTCTTTACTAGAATGATGGGAGTTGCTTTGAATTGTGAGGTAAATTATGTTTTGAGTGAGTGTTTTTAATTGTTAGGTTGCATTTTGATATATTTGTTAATAAATTTCAATAAATTGTATAAATGTTTGTATTATTTTGAATAGAAAAAGTTAAAAAATAGATAAATTTAAATTTTTGGTGAATTTATTTTTTTTTTAAACTAAATTTTTGTTTTTCCTTTTTAAATAAAATAAAATTATAACTTGATTTATTATTTTCTCTAAACTCACATAGTTTAAATTTATTAAAATAAATTAAAATACATAATCACATTTTTATTATGATAGAATTAATTTTAAACAAATTTCTATATTAAATAAAATTCTACAAAATTAAGAAATAATTGAAACAAGGCCAAAAAAAGTAATTAAACTATTTAATTATTATTTTTATAAATTTTATAACGTTTCAAATTAAAAAAATATAAATATAGATTAAAAGTGGTTGAAAATAAGCTCTTTAATTAATTATTTGCCCTATGGTTGTACAGTATATCTCTTTCATATGCACTTTTGTAGTAGTTTATATTCTCCTGTGGAAAACAATCACAAATCAAATATATTTTGTTATAAAGAAAGTTGACTAGTTTGATCAGCGAATTCAGAATATGTAATCCAGAAAAGGAAAGAAAATCGATCCAGTAGTACTCTTTTTTATATTAATCTGGAAGTAGTGTTCACTCCATGCTTCTTATGGATATCTCCGTTGTTTTGATCGTCGGTTTCCTGGCCTTCACATACTATCTTCTATTTCTCCACAGTAAAGCAAAAAACGGAATCCCTCCAGAATGGCCTTTCCTAGGGATTCTACCCTCATTGTTTATACATTTCAACCATCTATACGATTGGATTTCACAATCCTGATCGGATGCGGTGGAACTTTTATTGCCGAAGGCCTTCCGCAAACCACTGTCCTTACCAGCAATCCAGCAAATGTGGAGTACATTCTCACAACTAAGTTTTCAAGTTTTCCAAAGGGCCCCGCTTTCAGGAGCGCGTTTACAGATGTTTTCGGCGACGGAATGTTTAACGTCGATGGAGAAGTATGGATTCATCAAAGAAAGGCGTGTGTGGTAGAACTTAACTCTGTATCTAGTCCCACTTATGGGTTAAAGTCCGTACAAGACTCCTTGCGCCAAAATCTCATCCCTATTCTGGACAACACCGTATATTCCAAAGGAAGCGCGATCGATCTTCAAGACATGCTCTTTCGTTTCACGTTTGACAACATCTGCAAAATTGCGTTTGGGGTGGAAGTGGGGTATTTATCTCCATCTCTGCCGGCCATTCCCTTTGTCAAAGCATTCGACGAAGCTATTGAAGCATCATGTAGTCGATTTAGAACGCCTATATATTTGAGAAAGATCCTGACGTGTTTGGGTTTGGGGATCGATTCGAAACTTAAGTCTGCTCTGAAGACCATCGACGAGTTTGAGATGGAGATTGTTTCATCCAGAAGGGAGGAATTGGGTATGGGAGAAACGGGGAACCATGCAGATATATTATCTATTTTTATGAAATCGTTCGATCAAAATGGTATCGCGTATTCCGACACGTTCTTAAGAGACATTTGTCTGAGCTTCATTCTTGCCGGCAGCGACACAACATCCGTGGCACTTTCCTGGTTCTTTTGGCTGCTTCTTCAACACCCCCATGTGGAAGAAAATATTTTGAAGGAGATCCAAAGCATTTTAAAGAAGAGATCAGTTAATGTCAAACCCTGTGATCCACTTTGTTTCAGCAGGGAGGAACTGAAAGAAATGCATTACCTGCATGCATGTCTATCCGAGGCAATGAGACTCTACCCTCCTGTGCCATTGGACGGGAGGGAGGCGATAGAGGACGAGGTATTGCCTGATGGGACTGCTATGAAGAAGGGGACTGCTACTTTCTACGTCGCTTATGCCATGGGAAGAATGGAAAGCATCTGTGGCAGAGATTGCATGGAGTTCAAGCCAAAGAGATGGCTTAATGATGAGGGTGTTTTTGTGAACCAATCTGTTTACAAATATCCGGTTTTCCATGGATGTGTATGGGGAGAGATTTTGCATATTTGCAGATGAAGCACGTAGCGGCATCCATTTTATATCGTTACAGACTAAAACTGGTTAATGAAAGTGCACAACTGAAATACAAGGTACGTGGATTGACTCTCTTTATGAAAAAATGGGCTGAGGGTTATCCTCCGACCAAGAGGAACTGACAAATAAGGTCTATATGATATATTACAGCATTGATTTGTGACAGCGTTTGCTAGTATATTTGTACGACAAACATGAGTTCCCTACGTAATTACGCCGTAAGGCGTTCCCTCTGAGATCAACACCCCCAGCTGCTCTCGTGTGTGATTATAGACCATTGATTATCTATGTTAGACGATAGAAGCATCTTCTACCGTCAGATTAATAGCTAAAAACAGTTACTAATTCCTAGCGACTATACAGCGAAGATGGATACCTCCACGTGGTTACTAACTCCCAGCAATTGCGCGGCGATAAGGTTACATGGACGCTCCTAATTCCGCTCTGTATCCTGCAGAGCCCGTGGCACAGCGCTCCACTCTTTCTAAGTTTTAAGCAAATTCATGTGGGGCACTTTTTCAGATAAAGATTGTAACCAGCGTAGATTCGAAACCTGCTGTCCAAGGTTTATAAAAGACTGTCTGATTTTGAAAATTTTAGGTTTTCTTTCAAACATAAAGTGCTTTATATAAAGATTTTAAGCTGCACAGGCCGTGCAAGAAGGATTTATACAAAGACTCTCTGTTTTGAAAATTTTAGGTTTTCTTTAAAACATAAAGTGCTTTATATAAAGATTTTAAGCTGCACAGGCCGTGCGAGAAGATTTTAAGCTGTGAAGGTTTTTACAAAGATGCTCTAGTCTTTTTCAGATAAAGATTTTAAGTCGTGCAGGTTCGAAACCTACTGTCCACGGTTTATACAAAGATTATCTGTTTTGAAAATTTTAGGTTTTGCTTAAATCATAAACTGGTTTATGTAAAGATTTCAAGCTGCACAGGCCGTCCAAGAAGATTTTAAACTGTGAAGGTTTATATAAAGATTATCTGTTTTGAAGGTTTTAGGTTTTACTTAAATTATTAAATGGTTCATATAAAGATTTAAAGCCGCACAGGTTCGAAATCTGCTGTCCAGTAAGATTTTAAGCTGCGAAGGTTCTAAACCTGCTGCAGTTTATACAAAGATTACCTATTTTGAAGATTTTATGTTTTACTTAAATTATAAAGTGGTTAATATAAAGATTTTAAGCCGTGCAGGTTCGAAATTTCTGTACGCAGATTCTAATCCTGCCGTCATGGTTTTCCTAGCATCTAACTAGACTAGAGTTTTTTATACAAAAATTAAAGTTTTCTATATAAAAATTTTAAGCGGCGCAGATTTGAAACCTGACGTCCAAAAAGATTTTAATCTCCGCAGCGGTTTGAAACCTGCTATCTAAGGTTTTCCTAGCCTTTAACTAAATTATAGGTTACTTTGCGAAGATTATCTGTTTGAAGATTTTAGTTTTTAGTTACATTATAAAGTGGTTTATATAAATATTTTAAGCCATGCAGGTTCGAATCCTGCCGTCCATGGTTTCTCATGCTTTAACTGAACTATAGTCTTTTGTACAAATTTTGACAATTTTAGGTTTTCATTAAATCACAGTGGTTTATATGAAGATTTTAAGCCACGCAGGTTCGAAACCTGCCGTCCACGGTTTGTCTTCTATATTTTAACTAAATTATGCTGGTTCCAATCGGCCATGGTATTTCAAGTCTTCTAACTGAAGTATATAGTCTTTTATACAAATATTTTGAAGATTTTAAGTTTTAATTAAATTATAGAATGGTTTATATAAAGATTTTAAGCTGTGCTGTAAACGGTTTTTCTGGGCGTTAAATTACAGCGTGTTTTATTCCCAACAAAAATTCTGTGTTTTAAATTATAAAGTGTTTTATATATAGATTTTCAGTTTTAATTAAATTATTACGCCGTAATGCGTTCGCTCTGAGATCAACACCCCCAGCTGCTACCCTGTGCGATTATAGACCATCGATTATCTATATTTGTCACTTTTATTACGAGTAATTGCCTTGTAATCTTGGCTGTTTTATGTAAGGGGAATTATGTGATCCTTCATTTGTATTCTCTGGTTTCTTTTGAACTTTTCTTTTATTCTAGTGTTATTAGCAGTGGTAGTCTCTGTTTTTTATTTTCAAACTCATCAAATTGATATCAAAGTACAGTTGTGGTGTTTTTGGTATTTGTCTTGTCGTTCTTTGGATAGCTATCAATAATAACTTGTGAGAAGAAGTACCATATTTTGATGGCACGAGTTATGGTCTCTACATTATCAAGATGAACACTATTTTCTGTTCTCAAATGATGGAAGCTTGTTCAAATTGACTTCCTTTAGCTTGAAAATTACGCTGCATTCAACACACTCATTTAAGGAAAAAAAACATGTTGAAAAGGGTGCAAGGTTCCTTAAATTTTATAAATAGCTGTGAGAGAGCTCATTTTCCCAACACACTCATTTAAGGAAAAAAAACATGTTGAAAAGGGTGCAAGGTTCCTTAAATTTTATAAATAGCTGTGAGAGAGCTCATTTTCCCAAGTATAGCAGTGGTTACAAAAAGCAAGCATGCATGAGAGACTTTTCAAAGTGCATACCAAGGCAATGGCAATCCCAAGGATAGCAGTGGTTACAAAAAGCAAGCAAGCATCTTTTCAAAATGGATACCGAGGCAATGGCAAGTTAAAACTTGTCAACCTCCCTTTGTTTCATCATCTCTATTTAAAATTTGATGTTGTTCTTTTATGAAGCTTTCTGTGCCTGATTATGATCTTGGTTTGAAATTAAAATTCTTCTTGCGTGGATCCGATGACTGATTCTAGAAAAAGTCTTAAGAAGTCCTTCCAGATTTGATCCTATCATTGTACAATAGAAATATTAAGGATTTAACTCAAATTTCTCTTCATTAGTTTGTGGGTTCCTTGCAAACCCATGAATGAAGGTTGAACAAATTTGTTGCCACCTCCTTTAAGCAAGCTTTTAGATCTCCAGTTTCAGTCGGAAGTAGAAGCAGGTCATTCAGCAATGAAAGGGTTGCTAAATGCAGTGGAAGTTGAAGATTTGACAATAGCCTTGAAAGAGAATGAATTAAGAGGAATGTGAAATGATACTTCACTTGGGAACTTTTATTTAAGCTTTGGCAGATCCAATGTCCAATGCCATTATTGTAAAAGTCCAATGTCGGATGTTATTTTTCACTGAATCAAGTTTATCCTAATTAACTTTTTAAAAACATACTTCTTTTAACCTGAAAAAATATAATCTCTCAAAAGTTTGTACATCAATTTACTTTATGATTTATATCAAAATTTTGAATTTATGAATCTACAATTTAGTTTCAAAACATACCATCTTCTTACCAAATTGGAAAATAAAATATTATAACAGGTCATCATCAAAACAATGTGAACTCATTTAATTGTAGATTTCAGTAATAGAAGACCAGAACTATTTTAATTGTAGATTTCAGAAATACTATAAAATTACTTCATTGTCATTAACATATAAACACTTTTCACTATACAGTAGTTTAACATACTCTGTAAAGAAAAATGTCACTGAAGATAAGGATAGAGAGAGGTTGGTCTGAAAACCTCCTTGAAATTACTTCGTTACCTCTCACCCCACTTAGAATTATGCCGATGATAACATATAAAGACTTTTCACTATAAGGTTGCTTAACATTGAAATCGGGATACTCGGAGTATACAGTAGCTTAACATTAAAATAGGGATACTGGGAGTCTCTGTAAAGAAAATTGTCACTGAAGATCAGGATGTAGAGGAATCTCAAATAAAATAAGTTCAAAAATAGGGATAATCACTGAGAGAGAGGAATATGGATAGTCACTGAGAGAGAGATTGGTCTTTGTCCAACATATGGCTTCAAAGTCCTCACATAGTTGAAATTGAATTGAGGATAGGAAGTTTCCTAGGCTTGGAGAATTTCAAGCAATCAGTCCTCATATAGCGAAAATCTATCATATATTTGAAAATGAGGGTAGGATATCACGGTGGCAGGGAAATCGAAGATAGTGATTGAATGGGTTGCTGGTAGGGCTACAGGTGCCTATTTTCCTTTATTGGATGGAATAAGTTGATGTGTTAAAGATCTCTTTTGCATCCATCTATTTCTGCCTTATCGGATTTTTTGTGAGCTGCATATCAATGGCACCAATCTCAGTGGTGGATCATTCTCTTATTAGCCGCTCAGCTTTTGAATGCTTTTCTCCTTCAGGTTATTTATGGGGGCAGTCTGACTTTTTCACCAGACAATAAGGCGTTTGTCTATGACACATCCTTTTTTTTGTAATTGCAAGTCTTTTTCTTTGTAATTGCCCAAATTATTTTGAAGTATTTAATTATTTGAAGTATTAATTAAATTTCAAAATACTTTAATTTGAAGTATTAATTAAACCTCAAAGCACTTTAATTTTTTTTATCAAACTATATATGCATCCAAAATTATATGCAGCCAAAATTATTTATTGCAAAATATATTTTAAAATTTAAAATTTAAATAACAGATTAATTAGTAAACCAAATATAACTTCAAAACACTTTAAATTGCTCAAACTATATCTGCATACATGTTAACTACCAAAATTATTTATTGTAAAATATATTTTAAAATTTTAAATTTAAATAACAGATCAATTAATAAACTAAATATAACACTATATTTGAATACATGTTAACGGCCAAAATTATTTATTGCAAAATATATTTTAAAATTTAAAATTTAAATAACAGATTAATTAATAAACCAAAACCAAATATAACTTCAAAACACTTTAAATTTCTCAAACTATATATGCATACATGTTAACCACCAAAATTATTTATTGCAAAATATATTTTAAAATTTCAAATTTGAATAACATAGCAATTAAAAATAAATCATTCCGAAGAAAATCTTTGAAATTTCATTTCATTTAAAATGCTTTGTTCACTTCAAAGTTCATCTCACAATTAGTTTACTCTCGAGTCAGTTAACTAAATCTAAATCTACTCTCGAGTTAGTTTAACAACCTGCCAATTAGTTTAATAATTTAAATATTAATTAAAAGATTAATAAGAAAGAGATCGACAGAGAGTTTCTCAGGCTTCCCATATGCGATATCTTTCTTAAATTCTCTGCTTTACACCTGGTTCGCCTCTGATCAGTGATGGTCTAGATAACATCTTGTTGTTGACCATCAATGGGGTCAGAATCGTGCTGGAGTTTATATTCAGTTGCATCTTTCTGAAATACGCTATACCCACAACCAAGGCAGGTTTTAATGCCCCTAGTATGTTATTATTTGTTTAGAGACTTTCAAAGTGGCTAAACCAATATTTGTATGTTTTTCGTTTTGTTAATCGCACTTTTACACAGTAGGTCACGATATCTGTTTTTTAACCGATTTTTTTATGGCTTTTTTCCATTTTTGGATAGATTTACATGGTCTACAGATTTATATAGTTGAATACATGCTGGACATGTATCTGCAGAATGTGATTTCATTTCCTGATCACTGATTAGTAATTAGTTCTCTTTTGCTTTGATCCAGAGCTGCTTTGCTAGGTGAATGAATCCATAAGGATAATATAAGTTTCAAAATATTAGCAGAATCTGTAATCTGTAATATTTTCGAAATATTAGCATATTCTTTGTTGTGCAAAAAACAATGGTGAGAATAATGGTGGGTGTGATGTTGCTGTTTGCTTGCATCTCAATAGTTTCTCTGGTTGCTCTTGGGGCTCAGAAGGATAAGAAAAAGCTGGTGGGGATTTCGGGGATGGTTTTCACCGCGGTCATGTATGGTTCTCCACTTTCTGTTGTTGTAAGTATCTAACTCCACCGCATGCCCTTTTGTCACTTATCTTCATAAAATGCCTCTTGACTCTTTACTTGCACTGAAATGTACAAAAGTGGTCGGTTTCAAAAGTGGTAGGTGATAGAGATGAAAAGTGTGGAGTATATGTCCATCCATTTCTCCGTGTTCACATTGATCAACAATTGTTTATGGATGATTTACTTCCTTCTTGACAACGACCTCATCCTAGCGGTAACATCCTATGTTGTCTCTGTACATATGTGTCTCTTTGTTTCGGGAATATGACAATATCTGATAGTCATGAAAGAGATCAAACAATTGAGTGGTTTCCTCACACTTCGATTCCCAGATATTTCAAAAATCTACAATCTCTATAAAGATATATGGTTGAAAGGATATATTGTTTAAAATATCTATACTAAAGATTTTCTTTTTGAATTTGAGTTTTATACTGTGTTGTGGTCAAGGCAGTGTCCAAATATAATTGACGTACCACTGGGCATAGGTCAAATAGTGTTGTCATCCTCAATAAGGTCACATCCTGCGACACCTTCCTCCTCACTGCTTTTTCACAACCTTCTTTTATTTGTCGGTATTATTCATCTTGTTGTCCAAAGCTTTTAATTTTTTCTTCTAACACGGTGAAACTATAAATTTCAGAGAATGACCGAGTTTGGTCGAGGATATGTAGTACTTAAGGTGAGAGAAACAACTGCACCGACAGACACAACAACTTTCATTTTCATGTGCAATGGCAATAGGTTATGTGCTTAATCATGATGGACAATTTCTAAATGTTGGGAAGGAACGTTTTTTCCCAAAGACTATGTTTGGCTTATATTACACTTGCAAAAATAATATTTCATGCATGCATATGCAAAAAAATGGTTTTAAGTGTAATATTTTTGAGTGCAAATGTAATATTTAATGAATACTTCAAAAATAGTTTCAGAAATATATTTTTAAGGTATATTTCGTATATTAATTAATCCATAAAGGATTCAAATTCTCAATGATGTAGGAGGGATTTGATTAAACTTTTTGAATGGATTGGAAATTATTTGTGTAATACAAGTAGATATGATTAATACAATAGTAAATTGTCTGAAGATACAAGTGGATATGATTAATACAATAGTAGTAAGTAGATATGATTAATACAATAGTAATTTTTATGATGTGTATGGATTTCATTTAAAAGTTTGAAAGGATTTGGACTTATTTGTGTGATGCATGTGAATTTGATTAGTCTCCATCTTAGACATGTGAGAACAATCCTTATTGTTAAAGATATGTATCATGCATGTGGATTTCATTTAAAATTTTGAAAGTATTTGAATTTTTTTGTATGATGCATGTGAATTTGATTAGTCTTCGTCTTAGACATGTGGGAACAATCTTTATTGTTATTCTTAATCCATATTTATAATTTAAATATTTAATTAAATTTGCATAAGATATCACATCTTTTTTCGTCTATGCTACTATTTCCTATGCTCATGTGGGAACAATCCTTATTGTTATTCTTAATTCATATTTATAGGGACAATCCTTATTGTTATTCTTAATTCATATTTATAATTTAAATATTTAATTAAATTTGTTTAACATATCACATCTTTTTTCTTCTATGCTATTATTTCTTATGCCTTAAGACGTTTCTCCTGTGAGAAGAAGTCTCTCAATACCACGTGTGATAATGTCAGATGTTGATTTTCATGTTAGATGATTAAAATAAAATCTGCCATCAGATTGAAAAAGGCAATTATTATTAGTTACGATTCTATAGAACCTAGAACCTCTTTCACGCATTTGAGAGCATCCTCCTAGCATGCATCCTCCTAGCATTTGTTCAACTTGGTGACGGCGCTGCAGGAAAACGACAAGAAAAACCAGTTACCATTCCAAATTGGCCAGCGTTGGAGCATCTTCCTCGCATTTGTTCAACTTGTCCTTGGGGCTGCAAGAAGACGACAAGACAAACCATTTATCATTCCAATTCGGCCAACGTTAGAGATTGTAAAAAAGGCTACGAGCAGGGTTGCAAGGCCTAGAAATTCGAAAACCCGCCTCGTTTGAAGGTATAATAGAAGAAGGCAACTAGAAGCTACGTTTTTTTTTTTTGAAAATAACCCTCGATTCCCCTGTTTCTTGAAAATATTTTTGTTGCTAATCTTCAGACTTCAACGAACTACAATCGACAACAAAGGCCATCTAATCTACTAAGTTCACATGCTTATAGGTTTTCTTCGAGGCGGGGCTTCTTACATTTACCTGTGTCATCTTTCCATCAGAAGTGGACCTTGCAGAGAGGAAAAACAAACCATAAACCTTTGTACATGGCCCTTACGCTTGGTTTTGCTTTCTTAGTGTTCAAATGCTTGATCGATTTTCTTTTGTATCTCTATGCAACTAACAAATCTCCATCAATGGCAAGATCCAACACGAGCCCGAAAACAAGCATTTACATTCTAGATTTTGAATTGTTCAATTTGTCCGTTTGTCAGTGGCACTGCAGGAAGATGACAAGACAAACTAGTTATCATTCCAGATCGACCAAAAATAATGATTGAAACATTACTTACAAAACATGTGGCTGACAAAAGAAAATAGCCATATTATCTCTAATAATTGTATTCATGCATGAAGCCCAACAAGATTCTTTTGTAGCATGGTAAATTTGATTTGTTTGTAATTAAAGGGATCTTGTTGTCGAGTTTGGCTAGTTTTGTATGAGGCCTAGTTTGAATATTTTTAGGTTAACTATATTACTCTACAATGATGAGCTTAATATATATATATATATATATATCATCACAAAAGTGGAAAAGTTTAACACACCCATCCGTTACGCCATAAACTTATCCTGCAGAGAATTGCTGATCACTCTTTGAGGATGACACCATGAATCCTAAAAATGATCTCCTGCAGCCTTTTAATGGATCTTGTGCTGATGATGCTCGATTGAGGATGAATCTGTGAGAAAAAAATATTATCGCTTATGATCGAGCTGAGTCGCTGGTAGACATATCACCACTTATCTCATAATACATTATATAAAACACTTGAAATAGAGTTTTTATTTATTGGCTTGATTAAATTATTATCTTCTTAAATATTGATTTCTTCATCTATCTACAATTCCATTATTTAGTCGATATGCTTGCTTTCTTGATAGATAATTGTTGATGGTGTTGTTGTTGAAGCAACTTATGAGTGCATAGAGAACTTGGTAACCATATAGGTTCTAGGGGAATCTCTTTTGATCACACCAAGTTGAGTGCAATAGTCCTTGACTCTGAATGGTACTTTTGCAATTTTTTAGTTTTTTGATTCACAATCTCAATTTTGTTCAATATCTGTCTGCCTCTATTTTGTTTTCGAAATGCAGATTTTTGTTGGGAATGATGTCTTCTTGACAGGTTGTTGTTGGTGGTTCTGTTAGAGTAACTTTATCGCTATACTTCGGGAACTTGGCAACCACTTTATATTCTAGGGAATCACTTACTATTTATAGTTTGAAGAATCTTTTTTGATCATTTCAAAGGTGTGTGCATAACTACTTATTCTACAGAGTATTGGAATGTAGGTTCTTGTTGTGAATGTTGCAAAAGATGTCTTTATTAATTCTTATTTTCAATGATCATTTACATTTATGCCTTACGGCGTTTCCTTTGCAACATCTGGTGCAAATGCTAGTTAATACATTAAGAGCTTTTAACCGACCTATATTTACACTGAAGGTGTTTTTAAGGGGAGGGTTCACTGAGTGATTTCGTTGTCTGTCGATATCTAATTAGAGTAAGACAAGTATTGATTTTTTTCACTTGATTGATTGTTGCCTCCATAGTTGTCGATCCATATTCTACCTTGGACCTTTTTACTTGTGATTGGCATATTCCTCTACATCAACACAGTCGTACTTCTCTCACGTTGCTTTCTTTCTTACATGTTTACGACTGAACTCACCCTTCACATACTATAACAACTTCAAGTTTCCTTTTCCTACATGATACCTTACTCAGTCGAACATAGTTGCAAATTGACATGGCTTCTTTACTCAGTCAAACATAGTTGCAAATTGACATGGCTTCTCTCTGGGTGGCTTTTAGTTTTACAAATTCTTATTTTGAAAATGTGGGAGGTTTCTTCTTAATGTTTGGGAAATTCATAGTTATGAATTATAAGTAAAGTGTAGATATCATATGCAGTTATAACATTAACTTCCTTGATTTGAAGTTGAAGTCATGGTTGTATTTACAAATAATTCATATATTGATATGTTATAGTGTCATGTTTATAATTGAAAATAATTTATAAAGTTATTTGTTACGATCACCGAAGCCTCCTGATCATGGATTTTCCTACTAATGTGATTTGAGAAAAAAAGAGCAACCACTTGTATTTGTTTTATGAAAATAGTAAATATTGTAGTATATTATTTCTAAGAGTCTTTCTAATTAAAAGGAATTCAAATTATTTTTTTAAGAATTTTCATTTTTAAATAATCTACATTTTTGTAAGTCTAGAGGGAAGATTAAAGTTGTTTATATTTTCCAACTCTAAGCAAAAGGTTAATCGAACAAATAACTAAAATTTCCCTCGTTTTGGAATCCCGAAAAGCGGCTTTTATCAATCAATTTAATTTAAAATAAAATGTTTTATTTATTTTAAATTATTAATAAATTTCTATAAATATTGGTTAACTTTAGGATATTCAATTATTTTATTATATTACTGTTTAATAAAATATATAAATTATTTATAACTCCTCGCGCTATTATTATTTATATAATTTTCATTATTAAAAATTAAAGGTTGATAACTCACGGGAGTAGAATAGATGGTGATACAAGGTGTACTTTTAAGGAACTTTATGGTGTTAAGGGCACAATCCAATCATGTTAGTGGTTGATGTAGCCCAGACTGAGTGATCTCGGGTGATTTTGATGATTTATATACCCATGAGCCATAGTTTCTCAAACCAAAAATTAGGCGTGTAGTCATATTAGAACTCACACAACTTAACAATAAAAAAAAAATATAAAAGTTGATAA
>APFE031338952.1:118054-155340 GCA_000404065.3 Pinus taeda | reverse complement strand
GAAATTAATCATAATAAGGAGATAACCACTTTGCATAATAGGTTGTTCCAAATGGAAAGAGCACAAACGCAAAATTTCCAACCTCGAAATAATAATAACAGAAATAACAATTGGCAAAAGAAGGGTCAATCTAGTGAGCAGAGACCTCCTAATCCATTTACTAATTTGGTTGATAGTGCTCCTCCTTACTGTCGGGTTTGTGATGCTCTTCATGAAGAGGCCACTTGTCCCATCGTTAGAAGAATTTTAGATAATGGAATGTTTGGGGCAGGTGATCAAATAAATGTAGTAGATAACAAGTTTCCTTTGTCTATGGATGATTGGATAGAGGTCAAGGAAAATAGTCGTGACATTATGAATCCTTCATCATCTTTTACTATAAATAACCTTGAAAATGAAGATGACATTTTGGCTGGGTTATATGGTTGAAAACCCTCTCCAGAGCAAATTATGGAAATTGCTAGAGATAAAGGTTTGACCTATCAGAGAAGGGATAAAGATCAGAGCAGGAATCAAATTCGCCCTCGAACTTTTGACCCTGGTTTAAACTCTGGATTAGATGTCGATTTGGAAAATTGGTTTCACAATGCAAAAATCTGGGTTCCTGTCTCCAAGATTGCTAAACTCCCTTCCCAAAGAGATAAGTTACTAAAAGCTATTCAAGGTCCTCAAGTAAATATTTCTCAACAGAAGACTCGGGAAGTTGACTATCATGATGCTCCCATATATTTGCAAAGCTTGGATGCGGATAACAAAGATCATCAGCCTTTCTTTATCACCTTGTTAGTTAATGGATATAAATTGAATAATTGCATGTTAGATTCTGGTGCATCAGCTTGTGTCATGACTAAGAGGGTCATGGAATAGCTTAACTTAAGAGTTTCTAGACCCTACAATAGCATATGTGCCATGGATTCTAAGAAAATTGAAGTGCATGGTTTGATCAAAGAGTCTATTAGTTTACCTAGACATCATGATTGTTATGGATATTGTTGTTGTTGATGTGCCTGATGCTTGGGGTATGCTTTTATCCAAAAAGTGGGCCTTTGATCTAGGAGGAAGTATTCAAATGAATTGGTCATATGCTATGATTCCTTCTCTGAGAGGTGATGATTTTGTAAGACTTAATAGAGATCCCAAAAGAAAATTCCATGTTGAAGATCCTAAGAGACCTCACAACGAGATAATTAAAGAGCAATCTGACATTGGGAATTATGCTATCATGTCTAATTTCATAATTCCTCCTAATGATAAGATTAAGGATCTCAATGATAGATTTTGGTACATGTACTTTGATGGTGCATCGTCTAGGCATGGTAAGGGTGCTGGAATAGTGCTTAAGTCTCCCCTTGATCACATTTTCAAGTCTGCCTATCAATTAGAATTTGAAGCAACCAACAATGTCACTGAATATGAGGCTTTATTGTTGGGTCTTGAATTGGCAAAGTCTTTGAAAATTAAGTTGCTTAGCATTAAGGGAAATTCTGATTTAATTATCATGCAGCTTAAAAACAAATTCACATGTAAAAATCAAAGACTAAGGAATTATCAAAATGTTGTGTGGGATACTATGAAACATTTTGATGCCCTTGACCTCGAAGCTATCCCAAGAGAGCAAAATAGTTTGGCAGATTAGCTTGCCGTAGCTGCTACTACCTTCCAGTTATCTGATGAGCTAATTAAGGATAAGATCAAAATGGAAGTAATATTTAGACCATCTGTTCTAGATAACTCAAAGCATTGACAAGTCTTTAATAATGAAAAACAAGTCATTCGTTTTCTTAATAGTCTGGATGAGTTTGAAGATTTCCAAATAGTTTCTAAGGAGGATGGATCTTTAAATCATGAGCATATCATAAATCCTACTCCTAGGAGTGTGGTTGTCTTAGAGAAACACTTTGATCATCATGATGCCACGAAGTTGAGAGAGGAAAATAAAATGGACCCAGGCGAATATCTCGAGATAAACATTGGTACTCCTAAGAACCCAAAGATTGTTAAAATTGGTAAAGGTACTAGTGTGGAGGAAAGAAAAAAGTTAACTAATTTACTTTGCAAATATCGGGATGTTTTAGCTTTTTCTTATGATGAATTAAAGGGCTATAGGGAAGATGTCATGGAACATACTATCCCCTTAAAAGATGAAAATGCTAAACCCTTTTGCCAGAAGCTTAGGCAGATTAATCCTAAGTTAGCCCCTTTGGTTCAGAAAGAGCTTGCGACTGGAATTATCGCTCAAACAAGCATTCAACATGGTGTTCAAATCTGGTGATTGTTAGAAAAAAGAACGATACGATAAGGCTTTGTATCGATTTTCGAAATCTTAATCTAGCATGCAAGAAAGATAATTACCCTTTGCCAAACATGGAGACTTTATTGCAAAGAGTAACCAGTTCTGGAATGATGTCGTTGCTAGATGGTTTTTCTCGGTACAATCAAGTATGGGTTAAAAAGGAAGATCATCATAAAACCACATTCACGACACCATGGGGTACTTTTGAATACATCAGAATGCCGTTTGAATTAACCAACGCTGGGGCTACATTTCAAAGGGCTATGGATTATGCCTTCAATGGGTTAATCGGGAAATTTATTGAGATTTACCAAGATGATCTTACTGTATTTTCTAAAGATGGTATTAGTCATATAAATAATCTTAGGCAGCTTTTCGATAGATGTAGAGAATACAATATTTCTTTGAATCTAGCTAAGTCTGTTTTTGGAGTAACCGAAGGGAAATTACTTGGCCATATCATTTCTAAGGATGGAATCAAGATTGATCCTGAAAGAATTGAAGCAATCCAAAAGATTCCCCTTCCTCATAATCTTAAATCCCTTCGGTATTTCCTTGGAAAGACAAATTTTCTTATAAGGTTTATTCCAAATTACACAGAAATAGCTAAGCCTGTTCAAAATCTTCTGAAGAAAGATGTAAAATTTGTTTGGCAAGAAGAAGGCAAAAAGGCTTTTCAAGAAATCAAATGCGCTATTGCAAGAGCTGCTGTCTTAGTTAGTCCCGATTATTCCAAGGATTTCATGATTTTTTCTTTCGCTTCCGAAGATATCATTGTTGGTGTCATGTTACAAAAGAATAAAGATGGTCACGAGCAGCCTATTGCTTTCATGAGTAGAGTGCTTCATAATTCCGAATTGAAGTACAATACCATCAAAAATCAAGCTTATGCTCTGGTCAAGTCTCTTAAGCACTTGAAAACTTATGTGGGTTATTCTAAAATCATTACTTTCGTCCCACATTCTGTTGTTAAAGATATATTAACTCAGATCGATTGCTTAGGGACTCGCGCTAGGTGGGTTACCAAAATACAAGAATATGATTTAGAGATCAGACCCACCAAGCTAGTCAAAGGCCAAGGTTTGGCTCAAATGTTGACTGAAAGTAACGAAAAGACTCTTGGTTTGTTTTGTCTTAGCGATCTATCTTCACCAAAGTTGCAAAGATTAGGAGAACAGGAGTGGTAGAAGGACATTTTTTATTACTTGATGAATCTTACATGTCCTGGCCATTTAGTTGCGCATAAGAGAAGGGCTCTTAGACTAAAAGCCACTAAATATTGCCTTATGAAGGATAGCCTTGGGTGGAGAAATCCTGAGGGCATAGTGCTTAGGTGTGTTCATGACATTGAGTCCAAGAAATTAATCTCCGAGTTTCATTCAGGATTTTGTGGTGGTCATTATGCTGCTAGAACTACCACCCACAAAATTCTGAGCGCTAGTTATTATTGGCCTTCAATTTTTTCTCATGTGCATAAGTTTGTTAGAACTTGTCAAGCCTGTCAACTATTCACTGGGAAACAGAAGCTTGCTGCCTTGCCCCTACAACCTTTCATTGTAGAGGAACCTTTTCAGCATTGGGGTCTGGACTTCATCAGGAAGTTCCATGAAAATTCTAGCACAATTAATTTAGTAAGGCACTGGTCTATTAATTTAATAAAAACAATTATGTGCTTGTTTCCCCTAGTGTCTCCCAACCCAGCTGGTCCACAGTTGGTCATCCATTGTCCTATAGGGTCTAGCCCCCTTAGCTGCGGGAGGAGGGCTTAAACAGAGAGATTGGGGATCAGAGTGACAGCCCCCGGTCTGAGCGTTGTCATGACAATCTGTGCGACAACACGTACTATCTCTCTCTCTCTCTCTCTCTTGAACTATTGAAGAACATATACGAAGAATTGATCAAGGGTTTCCCCACATTGGGGTTTGTCCTTGGCTAGCACCACATCTTGTGTCCTCTTTTCTTGGCTTGTCTTTTGCGATGTATGTTTATGTTCTATCTACAGTTTACTTTAATGCTGATGTGATTGCTGATCTGGAAAAGATATTGAGCTAACTGTGAAGAAAGAAATAAATTGCTCTAAGCATAGAACATACCTAAAATTAACATGGTATCAAAGCTGAGGTGAAGACAATGGCCAAGCAAGAGTGAAAGAGCAATCCCGAAGACAGTTGAGAAAGGACAAAAGGATCAATGGATTCCTCATCCCTCTTCAAATTCACCAAGGGTGAAGTCAAAACAGAGAATATTATCAAAATGGCGCAGCAGATGTTTCTGATGGCCTACCTAAAGATCACTTCAATGGGAAGTCTGGATATAAGGGTGGAAGGAAAGGCAAAAGCCTTGGTTGTAATAATTTCGGCCATTATGCGAAGGAGTGTCTAAGGTAGGGACACATCACTTGATGATGATAACAATCATTCTAGGGACATCTTCAATAACCAGAGGAATGACAAGTAATGCAGGTCATCAAGGAAACGGCCAACTCCTCAGAGAAAGCAAGAAACCCTAGGTATGAAGAATCAAAATGTTGTTTTTCATAAGATAAAGAAGTGTTATCTTGTATTGGCCCTCTCCTTCAGATTCTTTGGGAAACTGTCTTATTATAGTGTTTCAAGGCACTTCATCAGATAGAAGGGTGCACTCTCTAATTTGGTAGAGATGGAAACAACCATGCATTATACTTGGAGTCGATGCCACCTATCCCGGAAAGGGTGTAGGGAATATTACCCCTCAATTGAATGAGTGTAACTCAATTCATTTACAGAATTTCTTTTATGTACCTGATCACAAGAAGAACCTGGTGTCAATCTTGGAAATGGAAGTCAAAGGTTTCAACGTGGCATTCATCGATGGAAAGGTATGTGTTAAAAAATAGAATTTTCAAAGATGCTTTTTCTCATGGGTTCAGGGCTGGCAATTTGTATCAAGTTGCAGCATGGTCCATTGGGGATCATGTCAATTGACATATCGCATCTATAACATTGGAGGTCTACCTATGGGGCCCTACCCGATGTGAGTCAGATGGTGATAGGGATGCCTGAATTCAAGAAGAGCATGAAGGTACATGTCTAAGATGTATTGAAGGAAAACCTTATAAGAGGACCATTCCCCTCATGCAACAGGTCCACAGGTTTGGAACAACCCGAGGAGTTTACGAGTCATGATCAAGAATTTCATGTATACAGGTGGAAGAAAATCCTCTATGGCTTGAAGCAAAACACCCCAGGCATAGTATGAGAGGATTGATAGTTGTCTGATGAAGCTGATATTCACTAGGAGTGAAACCGATCCAAACCATTACTCGAAGGTTGTGGATGATAGACCTCTCATACCGACACCTTATGAGGACGACCTATTTCTAACAGGTGCAGACCCTCTCATTTGCAGAAGTAAGAGGGAGTCGATGAGCGAGGAGGCTCCATCGCATTGAGACTGATGTACAAATTGCAGACATTTTGTCAAAGCCCCCAGGAAAGGTCAAATATGTGACTTTCCCAAACGACTTGGAGTCGTTGAAAGACCTTCTTATAAGGGTCCTGCATTTTGCATGCATTGAGCTCTGGGAGGTTCAGGGGGCTTGGGGTACTTACTGGAGCAACATACGACCACAGGGCGACTCACCCTCCCCTGGTGGTGCGCTATGTACAGGATGATAGGTTCAACCTTCCCCTGTGATACCCCGTGGCGACTGTGGAACAAGATGATTAGTTCTCCTGTGGGATGGGATGATTAGTTCTCCCGTGGCAACTGTGGAACAAGATGATTGGTTCTCCTATGGGCCGGGATGATTAATTCTCCCGTGGCAACTGTGCAATAGGATAATTAATTCTCCTGTGGGCCGGGATGATTATTTCTCCCATGGCAACTGTGAAACATGATGATTAGGTCCCTTATGGGCTGGGATGATTAGTTCTCCCGTGGCAACTGTGGAACAGGATGATTAGTTCTCCTGTGGGCTGGGATGATTAGTTCTCCTGTGGCAATTGTGAAACAAGATGATTAGTTCTCCTGTGGGCCGGGATGATTAGTTCTCCCATGGCGACATTGAGGCAGGATGATTCATTCTCCTATGGGCCGAGACAATTAGTTCTCCCATGGCGACTTTGGGGCAGGATGATTCGTTCTCCTGTGGACAAGATGATTAGTTCTCCTGTCGAGGCATCCTACCCATGCAATCCGAGACTCATGGGAAGTACCTCTCATATGATCAATGAGCAGGGAAATGGGGTTAGGGACTATAGTAGTACTATCGATGGATGAATCTTTGTATCTATTGTACTCCCTATGCTAGGATGACCTCCATTGATTTGGGATCAATGAAACTAATCTGGGATCAGTATGAGTGGTTTCAGACACTCTCTTGTGATATTGATTTGGGAACAATAAAAATGACTTCGGGTCAGTGAGAGTAATGTGACACACTCTCTTCAGATGAAATTGACTTCTGGTCAGTAAGAGTGATGTGACACACTCTCTTCAGATGAAACTGACTTCGAGTCAGTAGAGAATGGTATGAGACATTATCAATCAATTCTTCTTCTTCATGGTTCGGTAGAGCAGAGCAGTGCAGGGCACTGAGGGCAAAGATAGTACAGTGGGACATATGGATCAGCGGATGGAGTTCTCCATAGTTGAGAGGGGGTGTTAAAATTGGCAACTAGGGCCAAAATCCATGTGGGTCATCTTATTAATGGAACACAATACTTTTCTTGGATCCCTTTCATCAAGAGGTGTAGGATTGATCTAAAGATCATCCGATTCCAATAAGTATTCATTGAGATATGAATTTATTTATGTTATGGGACAATTCATCAAGGTCAGCGAGCAACCAAATAAACCCCACTCGTGCCCAATGTTTTAGTATAAATAGAGGTGGCCTTAAAGTCATTTCAACACACTTGGGATCTCTTCCTCTCTGCTTGTCTTTGAGTTTTAGTAGGAGGAGAGATCCTAAGCGATAATGCTGCCCTAATCCACAGGGTAGAAACCGGAACTGCCGGAACAACTGAGAAAGCTGACGCAGAAGGTAGAAGCCGGAACTATCGGGAGCTGCTAGAACTGTTGGAACTGTCGGGAACTACCAGGGACAGTCGAAACTGTTGAAATAGCCAGAATTGCCGAAACTGTCGAGAACTGTCGGGAACAGCCAGGAACAACTAAGAATAGTCGGAACTGCCGAAACTATTGGAACTATTGAGAACCGTCGGAGCATCTATCTCTGGAGGAGAGCAGCATGCAAGGGACAACTAACTAACATTGGGACAGTTGTATGGTACTTAGCAGCAAATACACCAAGCATGCAATGTTACAGCTAGAATGCAAGGGACAACTAGCATGCAACAGCAAGCATGCTAAGAACAACAAGCATGCTAGGGACAACAAGCAAGCAAAGGACAACAAGCATGCTAGGGACAACAAGCATGCTAGGGAAAACAAGCAAGCAAGGTGCAGCCAAAGCATAGGTCAGTAAGGCAACATGGTGTAGCAATGGCACATAATCCAGTATAGTGATGGGTACAGTCATGATTAATGAAGCGTAATGAGATGCAACATAGTGATTATGAGTGCATCATGGTGCAGCGTGGTGAGGTCCAGCATGATGACAAAATGCAGCACAACGATAGATGAAGCAGTCACCTTGGAGAATCAATTGAAGCAGCATGTCTTCAACTAATCTCATGTATCATATTCTTAGAGATGATCTCTGCTCCTAACTAAAAAAGTCAAAGTGTTGACTTCTGTTGTAAACATACTATCTCTCTCTCTGATGAACTATTGAAGAACATATAAGAAGAATTGATCAAGGGTTTCCCCACATTGGGGTTTGCCCCTCGCTAGCGCCACATCTTGTGTCCTCTTGTCTTGTCTTGTCTTTTGCGATTTATGTTTATGTTCTATCTACAGTTTACTTTAATGCTGATGTGATTGCTAATCTGGAAAAGATATTGAGCTAACTATGAAAATTGAAATAAATTGCTCTAAGCATAGAACATACCTAAAATTAACATACCTGTTAGAAATTTTATCTGTATTCCTCTAGTTTATTTCTCCTATTTGTTAATTACAAACAAGTTATTTAAACATATAAACATCGAAATAAACACAATATAGTCTCAACCATCTACAAATCAACAACTGAAAGAAATATAAAACACGCAAGTGACACCGTTATTTTTGGACAACTCATCCCCGGAAAAACCCAACTTGGGAAAACCGCTACAACAATTCTGAGGGTTATTTATTATGCAGTATATCCTTGAGTACAACTAGGTGCCAAACTGGCTCACCTGATACAGAAAAATAACCGGCAGTAATACCTCTCTATTCGGAAGCAGATATTTAGAAAATCTGTCCCACAAAACCCTCTCCATCACAACTGAAGCACTACGTCAGCCCTCCTAGCCTCTATGTCAGCCCTCTGAGGTACTGTGTAGCCTCAAAAACCTTCTACGTCACTCCTGCAGCACTCTGCGTGGATGACGCAAGCCCTCTGGCCTCTGCACTGTCTCAGCTAGCCTCTGCGTGGCCTACTCTAGCTTCTGTGTCCGCCTCTCTACCTCTCTACCTCTGCACTGGTCTCTCGGCACTATCTCTATCTCTCTATCCAGTACTCACTGCTCCTCAGTGCAAATTGATCACTGATTCGACTTTCTCTTAGCAAACCCCGCTCTAGAGAATCAAATGAATGATCACTTTGGTGTATTCTCCAACTGACCCTCAAGCCTCCTCTTATACTTTTCTCGTTGCTCCATCAACAACCGAGATTAAATCTCTAATCAATGGCTAAGATTATATTTGGCTTGATCCATGACTTTTGGACCATTCTAACCCAGTTTTGTATTAATTCGAATTAATATTTTAATTTTCCTAAGTTTAGACTTAGGAATTCCATTAAAAATATTAATTATTTTAATATATCCCGAACTAGTTAGATTCTTCCCAAACCATTTCTGGGTCTTGGAAATCTCGTGTGCTTTAACCTCCACCAATTTTCAAGGCTAGATCTCTCTTTCGCCAAGACCCAAACAAATGATGAAAGAGATCACAAGGGATGAGTGTGTACAAAATGACTTGAAGTCCTTTTCTATTTATAATAAAATGTTGAGCATACGTTGGGGTAATTTGGTTCTTGGACGACCTTCACAAATTGTCACATAGCATAAATAAATTCATATCTCCATGAATACATGTCGGAACCAGATGATCTTTAGATCAATCCTACACCTCTCGAGGAGAGGAATCCAAGAAGAATATGAACTACCATAAATAAGAAGACCCACATGGAGTGTGGCCCTAGTTGCCAATTTTAACATATAATCTATATTATATATATATATATATATATAGAATATGTGGGTCTTTCCTAAATCATTTCTACAAAATCTGAAGGAGGAGAATAGGGGTTTTCATTTTTTTGTGTTGCAGGCTCAAGGGTTGAAAATCTTAAAGGCCATGTTATCGCCCGAAATGCACACCCATTGTGACAATGCTTAGGGTAGGGGTTGTCACTCTGATCCCTGCCCTCTTCTTTTAAGCTATCTCCTAAATGTAGGCTAAGGGGGGTAGTCTCCACAGATGAATGATGAGAAACTCGTCGGAAACCAACAAGTTCAGGAGATACAACTAAAAGTCTTAGCAACTTGAGTTAAAATTACGTGACAGGTAAGATTATTAACCACACCCAAATTAGATTCTTAAGATATATGTGATAGATCAATGCTTTCAAGATTAATTACTTGCACAATAAAGATCAATACACCAAGTTAAAGGATGAATAGTTGTTGCAGGGTGCAAAACTTATCCTAAATGAAGTGCAGGAACTAATCTAATTTGAGATGCAAGAGCTTGGTTATTTTTAATTAAATGCCTAATCTAAGTGAACCCTTCCTCTCAATTACTTTGAAGCTAGTCTCGAACACAAGTTGTAGAGAGAAGTCCAAAGGAAGGAGGATATGGCCTCATTAATGATGCCTCCCCTAGAGTTCTAACCACCTAGGTGCCCCCGTTTGTACAAGGGATTGCCCACAAGAGAACTGCAAGGTCACCCATGTTAATTGCGAATGAGGGTCTAGACTTCTCAAATTGGGTGAAGAAGGTGGTCTTATCTCTCTTACAACCATGTTTACGCTTGGATGTAAATTTTAAATATGCATTTCAAACTAGGGTGAAAATGCAAATGATTTTAGATATGCTTCAATGAAATTTACAAATATGCTCCAAGATGACAATATCAAATCACTTGTAATCAAGATGCTTACAATAGATGAAGCACTTTAGAGATTATCCCAATGAAACAAGAATAGCAATATCAATTATCCAAGGTGCATATTAGAGCTTATTAATGTGTCAATTAGAGTTCTTATTGAAGTCCTCTTATGCTTATGTTATTTAGTGTTAAAATTGGCAACTAGGGACAAACTCCTTGAGGATCACCTTATTCATGGTTGACAATATTTTATCTAGATTCCTCTCGTCGAGAGGTGTAAGATTGATCTAAAGATCATCCGATATCGATAAGTATTTATGGAGATATAAATTTATTTTGATTATGGACTAATTGTCAAAGTCGGCTAGCAACTTATGTAGGCATAGAAGCCCAACAGACACATCTATTCATCACCAACATTTGCATATAAATACAGGATGTCTCTCCCTCATTTGGACACTTCACTTCTCATCACATCTCTCTCTCTCCTACACAGAAAAGAGTCTCATCTCTCTCCTGAAGACTCTTCTCTCACACGTGTGGAAGGAAGAACACAAATTTTAGGGCTGCAACTGCAGATCAGAACTTTGACCAGCATTGACCATCATTCTCTCTCTCTGGACCATGCAGTAGGTGAAACTGACTCTCCTTGGAAGGCTACATTTTTTGGTGAAGGAATCAAGGTGGTCCGACCACTGGTTTGACAGATATCGACTGCCCTAGTTTAGGGCTGATCTAGGGTTTGCTGCTACTGATGTAAATCAGATTTTTGTACTATTTCTCTTTGTTGAATTATTGAAGATAAAAGAAGATTTGATCAAAGGGTTTCCCCATATTAGGGTTTATCCTTGGCTAGCCGCCACATCTTGTGTCTCTTGTCTTGGCTTGTTTTCTGTCGATCATTTAATGTTCTATCTACACTTTACGTAACGTACATGTGATTGCTAATCTGTGGATTATAATAAGAAAAATAAGTAAACTACTCTAAGCATAGAACATACCTAATCTTAACATTTAGCAATTAGGAACAAGAGCAACTTGCAATGTTTCTTCAAGAACAATAGCTACAAGCACCAATGGAGATAATCACAAGGAGAAATAAGATTTCTAACAGCGATATGCAATGTAAGAAGAGACTGACAAATGCAACTAACTATCATGATATTCTAGGAAGAAAGACAACCATGCAATGATGCAAGAATGCAAGAGCTAGCTTTATCCTCGAATCCAAAGAGAGCCTAATCCGATATTTGACAAATATTTTTACCATTCAATAACCATTAAAAGATGCACC
Organism: Pinus taeda; assembly: GCA_000404065.3. Taxonomy (NCBI): domain Eukaryota; kingdom Viridiplantae; phylum Streptophyta; class Pinopsida; order Pinales; family Pinaceae; genus Pinus; species Pinus taeda. Next base: position 143,547 of record APFE031338952.1, on the reverse strand, counting down.
GGACTTAAATAAAAATCAGATCAGCGCTCTGTCACTATGAAAACAATCCCAAAATCACTTGCAAATAAGATAAAACAAAATGATTAATCTTTTAGTTAATATGAAATATTCCTTTAGCTTATTAGGCTCAAAAAGACTTAGTTTTAAGACTATATCTTAGAGATTACACTGTTGCAACTTTTGTATCAGACCTCAAGATAGCCACCAACAAAAGAAAGCACAAGAACTAGCACAATAATTAGCCTTAGAAGTTAATGTGATATTCCTTAAGTGTCTTAACCTTTATATTACTCAGTGTAACTGCCCTAAATTCAGAATTTAACAGGGTCTAGCAAATTCATGTTCAGAAAAACTATGAAGCCTTAAATTCGAAATTAAACAGACTTTAACAATATTTCTACTCACAAATATGAAATTTTAATACAAAATTTATCCATTCTTCTATTGAGTACCAACCTGTCTACTCTATCGTGACTCCTGCTCCCGCTGCATTACCAAAACGACCAAAACCTCCCAGCCAAACTGGCTACAACCTAGGTACTCAGTTCCATAATGCTTCTCAATTTGATCTAATCTAGTCCCTCGTGCCCAAAAACTTCAAGAACAACAAGGCTCAGTCCTTACTGTTTGTACTTCTCGAGGTAATTTTCCTCCTCCCAACACTGTGCACTACCTCCTCCCCACACTGTGCTTCTAAAACAGAAAAGATTCCTTTTCAGTTGCACTCCCTTCTCCTTTTATTTCTTAGAACCTCTATTCATTCATAATCCATTGCCTTGGTTGAGTTCCCCCTGTATATTACGTGGCTCCTCACAATGAATTAAAGAGGTAGTCACACTTTATTTTGACACTAGTCACTTTATAAGGGTTTAGGTGATATTAACATATATTATGTAGTCCCCTTTTTTTATTAAGATTTATTTAATATTTTATTATATTATACCTCTTTTAATGTTTAACCTTTAGTTAAGAGTTACTTCTTTTATGACAATATAGCTCCCTTTTAAACTTTAAATAATTTTAATTTAAAACTTTTGGATAATATTCTATGGTTACTTATTATGATGATGACACATACTACAATACATATTCCAATATATTTTTGCGAGCTAGATATTTATTTAGTATCTTCAACAATTACGTCTTTTATCCTACACTTGGAATCTCTTTATAATTTAATATGACTACTAGTGCAGTGCAGACGATGCATGCATATGTAGCTATCATATGCATGCTAATAATTCAATTTCGTTTGTAGTGGGAGATGGGTCATTACAATCAGTTTTAAAGCCTCTTTAACGTGATTATAAGATGATTATCATTATACCACTATTATGAATAACTTCAGATCTGATTACTTATGACAGTCAAGGAAAGAGGGAAAAGGATGAGAGCAAACCCTTTAGGCCTTATGGCCTTGCTTCAATGCCAAGTTGAGACAAGTCTGAGGCACCAAATAAGAATGATTTGGCAATGATTAGGCCCTTAAACACTTGCAACCACACATGATTAGTGTGAAAACAAGAGAGAAGGCCCTCGAATCCTCATAGCTAACAAACATGAGGCCTCTTAGGCCTGTGGCTAAGGAAGATGACCCCAAAAGTGTGATGTATTGCCTCCACACAAGTATGAAACACCAGGAAACACAAAGTGTTAGCCCTCGAACCAATTTTAGTGATAGATGAAGCCTCCAAATGCTAGCGGCTAAGGTTTAGAGGCCCTTTAGGGGTTGCAGCTAGGGATTAAAGCCCTTGAAACCCTTGTAGCTAGGGTGGAAATGGCCTTCTATGCCTGCAGCTAGGTCTAAAGGCTAATTTGAGCCCACAAAACCCCTTCAAAATGAATAACAGTCCTGCAAAACCAACAGCTAGCCAGAACAAAACCAAATTTTCAAGCTCTAATGGATCAGAAATTATAATGACAATCTAGTACTGAATTGATACTTGAAAACCCTTACAAAAATTGATTCAAGGCCTGCAAACAAGGTTAGATTCAAAATGGACTAGATGCAAACAATGAAAATCACCTCCAAACCCTTGCGACTGCCCTTGATCAAGTAAGCGAGTTATGAGCCACAAAATTTGATTTTAGCCACCAAAGATCACTTGCCAAACCTTCAGATCAGATTTACTTGTGATAAAACCTAGTATCTATAGCAAATAAGCCCTCTAGGGCTAGTGGATCCCACAAAGAGGCTAGGTGTTGGGTTTATGGGACTTGGGTCTTGCAAATTAGGGTCTCTAGACCCCAAACCTACCTTCCTTGGTTGAATGCTATCTTCTAAAAGGCTAGACGACCCTTACAAAGGTTGCATACTGCCCAAACCATAGCCGTCTAGGCTAGGTGAGGGCTTAAACCCTCACACTTTGAATTTGTCTTTGAAAAATTAGTCTTTGGCACTTGCAAGTAAGATAAATGGAGACAATCCCAAGATCTAGAAGAAATTTGAAAAAATAAAACCCCAAATAGTGATTTGCAAAGTGAAAATAAAATACAAGGGTTAGAAAATTTATTTACAAATTGTTCACAAATTATTTACAATATCTACAAATAAAATTCAAGCTCTAATTAGCAAGTAAATATTTCATAGCGCAAGTACATTTTGAAACTAAGCGATGGAATAATTTTATCTTAATATACTTGCCAAAACCCTGCATCATTAATTGTTAGATCGCCAAACAAGATGAAGACCTCCTCAAAGTCTATATACATGGGGGTATCCCGAGGGCTGAATCTCCTGAATATCTCTACACACTTTGGAAGTATTGTTAGTTTTAAAAAGCGTATAGATACACATTTCAAACCCTTAAGATCTAGAGATACCTACTAGATCGAACGAACAAAAAATGTTTTTCTAGAACCCAACACCTAAAGCAAGATATCTGTGCTAATAGATGATCCAACCACTAGCTATTGAAACAACAATATTCAATATGACACAATTAGAGCATTAAAACCATTCAACACATACCATAAATCATTGAGAGAGAGACACCTTGAATTGAAACCCCAAAGAGTTATGCTTTATTATCAAAAGAAATCCAGCAAAGCTTAACTCAGTACATCAAATCATCACAACATGAAGTTTGAGGAGTCTCAGGCTTCCTTATATAGAAAATAAGAGGGATCAACCCCTCCAAGTGGAAAATAACGACTAGTAGCTCGATCCATGGCTTGATCCTTGTGAAAATAATTTGATCTATTGATCTTATTGAAAAAATTTGATCTTCTTAGTTGATGGATAAAATTACTTGATCCCAGTCAAAGTTTTGAATTTTCATCCCTTGGTATGGAGGAAAAATTCGAATTCCATGATAAACCCCTTCTTTCTTGGTCCAAAAAATAATATCTTGAAATTTTAACCTCAAAAAATCCTCTTTGACTTAACCACCATGGTCCACAGAGTCAATTTTTCTTAAAAAGTTGATTTTTCTATTGATGGATGAGTCTAGAAAATTAATTTCTTTTGAACCCACGAAATTTTGAGGGATCCATTAGGGGAATTTTGAGGTCTAAAATGGGCCTCCTAAGAAAAATGCAACCAAAATAAACTTTATAAGAACCAATAGGATTCAAGATGATGATTTCAACCATGGGGGATGATTCACCATTGTTGGAGTAAAAAAGTGAAAAGATTAAAAAATAATAAAATAATAAAACTAATTTTTCAACTCTTATCTACACTTATCTCTCTAAGGTTTACTCAAATTTCAAGCGGGAGTACTAGTTGGATGAAAAATTTAATTCCTCATCCAAGGAGTACCCATGTTGCATACTTTCGATAAACCCTGTTACATGAAAAAGGAGAAATACATTAAAAAAAACATGATTGCAATCATGTTTTTCATGTTTTTTCATTTTTCGTCTAGTAGGGTCCAACAAAAGTATGCAACATCGATACTCCTTGGATGAGAAATCAAATTTTGCAGCCAACGAGTGTTTTCACTTGAAATTTGAGTAAATCCATAGGGAGATGAGTTGAAAATACGAGTTAAAAAAAATAGTATTTTATTTTTTCCCTCTAAAATTTGATGATGTAATCTAATATTATTTTTTAATTTCTTTGGGAGACCCATTTTAGACCTCAAAAATTTCCTAATGTTTGATAATTTTCCACTTGGAGAGAATTTAATTTCTCTCAAATTAATTTTGGACACTATTTAATTAATTTTTTGGCTAATTATTTTATTTTATTTTTGCCAAAAAAATTAATTAGAAGACTCTAGAGAGGAATTACACATTTTCCACCCTCAAAGTGGGTCTAAGAAATAGTTTGGTAATGATGTTCTAATTATGAGGAACCATTCACCAAAAATATTCCTAGACAACACTTTTACATCAAGATATTATAATAATCACCCAAGAAGGGGAATTTACAACATACACAACTTCTTAGACTCTACCAAATTCTACGACACAAGACATATGATCTAGTATGATAAAGATAACACTAGGACTCGACTAAGACCTTATCAATGAGTTCCACCTTAGCTTTGGGGTATATCTGGGAGAAAAGCTCTTCCAATTATTTGTGTTTAATTTGGGTAGGTTAAAAAAATTGCTAGAGTGAAACCCTTTGATATGAATCATAGGCTTACCTAGTTGTTCTTACATGGCTTAATAATCATACTAGAATCATTATTTACAATACAAATGATGATAATGATTCCAAATTTTTTTATCCTTCTAACAGGTACTCTGCTTCTTGTAACAGTTGACACATGTGTGCTCAACAGGTCAAATAGGGAAGATGGGTTTAACTCTCACCTAGACCTTGCGGCTAGGGTTTGAAGCCAAACACATCATTTTTTTAGGGTCGTTTCTTCTCTAGATGGCATCTTTAGGATGGCCGCAAGTTCTTGGAGTTGTTCTAGCCACAATACAAAGCAAATCTTACATTATTCACAATTTTTTGTGGCACTTCAAAAATTTTTGTTAAGGATTTGAAGGCAGCGACAAGCCATATTTGCTTTATTTTTGCACAAATCTAGCCCTGATTCATTTTGAAGAGGCTAACATTTTGTTTTGCAGCTATTCTCAAGGGTTTTAAAGCTTTTTTTTGTTGGAATTTCTAAGTCTAACCCGTTAGAAATTCTTCCTATACTATCTGATTTATTTCTTCCTACTTTTTCAATTACTTAACAAGTTATTTACCATGTAAATACTAAAAATAAATACAAGTACAATATCAACACATACAGATCATCAACTGAAAGTAAACAAGCACACAAGTGACACCGTTGTTTTTGGACTAATGTCCCTGGAAAAACCCAATCGAGAAAACAGATGTAGCTATTCAGAGGGTTTTATTATTATGTAGTTTCATAATACAACTTGGGTGCTAGAAATGGCTCACCTAATGGAGAATGCCCTTGGCAGTAGCACCTCTCAGTCGGAGACAAATATTCTAGCTAAAACACAGGATGAACGATCCCACAGCAACAATGTTGCTTCTGTTACTCTACATCTCTCTGATAGGGACTGCGTCACCCTATATGGCTCTCTAGCTGTCAGTCTGTCCCACGAAATGCTCCCAACGCTGCCTCTAGGCCTTGCGTCAGCCTCTCTGTGCTCTGTGTAAGCCCCTAGACCCTCTACATCTCACATGCTGGCCCTCTCTGGCTTTGCGCAACTCTTGGCTACCTCTGCATGGCTTCTGGTTGGCTCTGCGTTCCTCTTCCGAATTTGCGTTGATCCTCTTGGTACTAACTCTGCCACTGCTATGTATTTACTATCTCTCAGCTACAACTCTGATCACTCACTCAATTTCCTCAACAAACCCTGCCCCAGAAAATCGAGTTCTTGATCTCTCTTGGTGTATTCTCCAACTGACCCTCAAGCCCCCTCTTATACTTTTCTCATTGGTCCATCAACGACCGAGATTAAATCTCTAACCAATGGCTAAGATTAGATTTGGCTTGATCCATGACTTTTGGACCATTTTAACCCAATTTTATATTAATACCCATTAAAATTTTATTTTTCCTAATTTTAGACTTAAGAACTCCATTAAAAATATTAATTATTTTAATATCTCCCAAACCAGTTAGATTCTGCCCAAACCATTTTGGGTCTTTGAGATCTCATGTGCTTTAGCCTCTCCACCAATTTTCGTGGCTAGAGCACATCCGATGCTACCCCAAATAAACACTCCCTCTTAGCAAGGATTGTGCTCTAGTAATACTCCTCACCGAGTATCACCTTGATCATCCAGCATCGATCCCTATGCTGATGTTAGGCCTCCCCGCCCAACATCCTCTGCATTGCTGCATCATGCACTGTTGCCCATGGCACAACCACTTCCACTGCTGCATCTGTACGACAACTCCCTCTACATCTGTGCTGCTGCCCATGGCTCTGCCACTACCACTACTGCATCTGCACTGCATCCCCTCTCATCATGTTGCCCATAGCACTACCATTGCTAACTGTTGGACTGCAACTCAATTTCTAAGAAGTAAGTTACTGATCCTCCCAGCTCTAACATCTCTGTCAGGATAGAAACACTTTCGATGCTAAAGCTCCCTCTGTTGCTGACAAGTGCTCCCTCTACTAACCTTTGCGTTGCTGTAACAAATCCATGCATCTCGCACTATTGCCTCACGCTGTCCCAAGACTCCTGCACTGTAGCACCCTCTATCACTCCATCCACATCTGTCTCTACGGAGATCCTCCAGTCGTGCTACTTCTCTTCCGGGCTCCGTAGCAAGGTATAATCCAAGAGGTTGGGTACCTCAAGGATCCTGCCCCTCATCGTCTATAGTTTCTTTGACTACAACTCGATGTCTCCCCACTTCCTCTCAAGTGGCGCATGAGCACTCATCGCATAGTTGTCATCTATCTCCACTTCTTTCTCCACCTTCGTTGGCGCTACCTTGGTCTCAAGAGCCTCTCCCTTACTCTTCCTCCTCAGACACTAGTTCACATAGTGACCTAGTTCCCCACAATGGAATCACTTGACCTTGGAGATGTTGAAGTTTCTAAGTCTACTAGTTAGAATCCCTCCATGCACTTTATCTGATTTATTCCTACATACTTGTTTGATTACCTAACAAGTTATTTACAATGTAAATACTGAAAATAAACACTAGTGCTTGCTCAACATATTACATACCAACAACTGAAGGAAACAGAAACAATCAAACCAAATGACATCGTTGTTTTTGGACCAATGTCCCTAGAACAAATCCAATGTGGAAAAACCGATGCAGCTATTTGAGGGTTTTTCTATTAAGCAATATCAGAGTACAATCTAGGTGCCAAATTCGACTTACCCAACAGAGAATTTCCTTGGTAGTAATATCTCTCAGTTTGAGACAAAAGTCCCAGCTGAAACCCTAGATAACCCTTCCAGCGGCTCCTCAGCTCCAATCTGCCCCAAAAACCCCAACGTCTGCCTTTCTGGACTGTGTCAATCTCTATCTGCCCAGCGTTGTCCCCGCATCACCCTGAATGGATCTGCGTCAGCCTCAGGAGGCCCTGCGTCGGCCTTCTAGCCCTCTGCATCAGCAACACTGGCCTCTCCGAACCACTGCACATCTTCCAGCGCCTCTGCGTGGCTCTGGCTACTACTGCGTCACTCTCTCTGGCTCCTGCGTTGCTCTCCTCGCACTATCTCTGCCTCTCTGTCTCTTTGTACTCAATGCCCCTTAGCTGCAACTCTGATCATTGATTCTATCTCTCTTAGCAAACCCCGCTCTAGAGAATAGAATGACTGATCACTCTGGTGTCCTCTCCAAGTGACCCTCAAGCCTCCTCTTATACTTTTCTCATTGACATATCAACAGCCGAGATTAAGTCCCTAATCAATGGCTAAGATTAGATCTGGATTGATCCATGTCTTTTGAACCATTCCAACATAGTTTTATATTAATCCACATTAATATTTTAATTTCCCTAAGTTTAGACTTAGGGACTCCATTAAAAATATAATTATTTTAATATCTCCTAAACTGTTTAGAATCTGCCCAAACCCTTTCTGGGTATTGGAGACCTCATGTGCCCTAACCTCTCCACCAAATTTTATGGCTAGAACACATCTGATGCTACCCCAAATCAACAAGAGAGGTCCTTCTTCTTTATCTTCTCCTGCTTTCCCGCAGATGCAAAAGCTGCATCTTCTTCTTCCTCCTTGATTTTGACCCCTTTTCCGCTACTCCCCACCTTGGTCACCCGTCTGATCTCTTCTTGATGAAGAGACGCCCACAGTTCCTCCCAATCTGGAAGGCTCGACCTGCCCAGTATGCTCTGGACAAATACCTCCCAATCCTCTAAGACTGTGTTCAATGCGGTTCTCACCATCAGTTCCTGATTCGACATGGCCCCTATGGAAGTTAGTTGATCACGAATCTCCTTTAATCCACCGAGGAAGACATCTATCTGCTCTCCCTTCTACATCTAGTATGACCGCAACTGATTTTCAAGTAACATCTTCCTCTGCACGAAAGTATGCTGGTACAATTTCCTCAGGGCCTCCCACATCTCATTTGCTGTGTCCTTCTCGACAATATGCAGCACCACATGATCCTTGACCCCATCAAGGATGATGACTTTGCCCTAGCCATTCCCTTCTCGCACTTCTCATTTTTAGCTGGGTCAACTGGGACCACTATTGTTTTCAAGGCGAAGTGCTTGATGTGATACCTGTCTAGAATGGACAAGATTCTAGCCTTCCAAACTACAAAGTTGGAAGCTCCGTCTAGTCCATCCTAATCTCTCAACCCATTCACTGCCATCTTGTTGCTCTTCTTCTGACTCCTCTAAGTCTGTTTACTTCCCTCATGGAAGTCCTCGATTCGACTCCCTCTGAGTCTTGATTTCCTTTCTGGAAATACCTTCTCCTTGGTCTTGCCCTGTTAGGTACTGTTCTAACAAGAATACCCCACCAGCTTCACTCCGCAAATTATCTGCAGCCCCCTATACCTCAGCAACTTGAAGCACTAAGCCTTTAGGCTCTACGCAATCCCCGCACTGGCAAAATCTGCACCTCTTGGCCACAACGTCAATTCCTTGTGGCTGATAAAGATTACTAGGCACTGCGTAGGTCGGTTTTGCTCCTTTCTACCACTGCGCTAATCCTCCTCCTGGCTCGAACTGATGACGCAGACACTCTGTGTCACCCCTTCCTTGTTGCTTTCTGCTAGGAACAACTTCCGTCACTCGGGACAACTATTTTTTGCTGCTACTGCTCTGCTCGGCTGATGCCTTCAGTTATCCTGTGATCTGCAACCTCGCTCTGATACAATGTTGGAATTTCTAAGTCTAAACGTTAGAAATTCTTCCTGTACTATCTGATTTATTTCTTCCTACTTGTTCAATTACTTAACAAGTTATTTACCATGTAAATACAGAAAATAAATACAAGTACAATATCAATACATACAGATCTTCAACTGAAAGTAAACAAGCACACAAGTGACATCGTTGTTTTTGGACTAATGTCCCTGGAAAAACACAATGCGGTAAAACCAGTGCAACTATTCAGAGGATTTTATTATTATGCAATTTCAGAATACAACCTGCATGCCAGAAATGGCTCACCCAACAGAGAATGCCCTCGGCAGTAGTACCTCTCAGTCGAAAACAAATATTCTAGCTAAAACACCAGATGAACGATCCCACGACAACAATGCAACTTCTATTGCTCTGCATCACTCTAATAGCCATTGCATCACCCTATCCGACTCTCCAACTCTCAGTCTGTCCCATGAAATGCTCCCAATGCTACCTCTAGGCCACGCAACAGTCTCTTTGTGCTCTGCGTCAGCTTCTGGAGCCTTTGCGTCAGCCCCTGGACCCTCTGCGTCTCACACGCTAGCCCTCTCTGGCTTTGCACAACTGCTAGTTGCCTTTGCGTGGCCTCTAGATGGCTTTGCATCCCTCTCCCGGCTCTACGTTGATCCTCTTGGTACTAACTTTGCCTCTCTACTATGTATTCACTGCCCCTCAACTGCAACTCTGATCACTCACTCGATTTCCTCAGTAAACCCTAACCCAGAAAATTGAGTTCTTGATCTCTCTCGGTGTATTTTCCCACTGACCCTCAAGCCTCCTCTTATACTTTTCTCGTTGGTCCATCAACGGCAGAGATTAAATCTCTAATCAATGGCTAAGATTAGATTTGGCTTGATCCATGACTCTTGGACCATTCTAACCCAGTTTTATATTAATAACCATTAATATTTTATTTTTCCTAAGCTTAGACTTAGGAACTCCATTAAAAATATTAATTATTTTAATATCTCCCAAACCGGTTAGATTCTGGCCAAACCAATTTTGGGTCTTGGAGATCTCATGTGCTTTAGCCTCTCCACCAATTTTCGTGGCTAAAGCACATCCAATGCTACCCCAAATCAACATTTTTCTCATGCGAAAATTTTCCATAAGCATCCACTGGCCCTATAGCTCTAATCTCACTGCTAACTGAAATCTAGGCAAGGGTTTTCAAACCTAAATTTGGGCAAATAACTTTGGCCCAATGGCAGACCTAATGAGACCTAGTCTCCCTAGCCGCAGAGCCAGTAGGGATTGAGAGTTGTTGCATTTGATTTACACGCTAAACCTCATTGTTTGCAGGACTAAATTAGGAATTTGGAAGGAGTTTTTTTGTTGGTTAGGTTTTGAAACTTTTTAGAGTCAAATTTAAAATTAACCTTTGATGTTTTGTAGGCTCTTGGCTAGAAATCAGCTTTTTTCTGATCTAACCAATTCCAAGGATTTTGGAGGACTAGTTGCAGGCTTTCTAAGGCCTGTTAGTCTTAGCCGCAGACCTGATTAGGGTCCCTTATGATCCCGTTCTGATCTAAAGCATCTGAATCCCTAATTTCATTGTAAACTAGAAGTTGGGATAGGGGTTTCACATTTAAATTTTTGTAAATAATTTCTTTGCAATTATCTCCTTATTTCTCCATAAGTCTGACCTGAGTTGACTGTTGCAGGAGTATATATTAGTTTTTGAACTCAGATTTGACTCCAGAGCTAACTAGACTGGCTGCTAGCACTTTTGGGTTTTCTTAGTCTTGGTTGCAAGCCCTTTTAGCCCTAATTAACCAAGCCACAAGCCTATCTTGGGTCAGATGCCTATTGCATATATTTAGAGACTAATCTGGGTGGTTTTGCAAGCTTAACTTTGTCAAAATACAAAGGGTTTGTCACCTGGTTCATATCTGATCACTTGGAGGTTGCTTGAGGGCTAGCAGCGGGGCCCAAAGTCCTCATCTTGCCTAGCCACTACGATTTCAAAGTCTGCTCTTGTATTATTTATTTCAAAACTAATACTTTGTGAGTACAAGTACTTTGGACGATTTTTTCATAGGTTTTGTAGCTAGGACTTTGTACTTGAGATTCTATTTTGACACATCAATCTGTGAAAGGAAGCCGCAGGCCTAGGAGGCATTCCTTTTCCCTGTTGTAAGCCATATAGGGGGCCAAATACATCTTTGATCTGATGCTTATCATTTGAAGGCTCACCACATTAAATCAGATAATTGAAGGGCTAATAAAATTGTGATTTCAGGGATAGCATCATTATGGGAAGGGTTACAACATCTATTTATGGTCAAAACATTGTCATTTGGGCTTGCAACTTGATATATGAATTGTTGAAGTAAGGGTACTAGGCCTTGTGGCCTTGATCCTCCTACATGGTGACCTATTGCAAATTGTTAAAGTACATCAGATCTGGAGTATTGCATACAAGACCTAATCACATTAAATATTGATAATAGTAACCCTAAAACACATCAAGATTTGTCATACATTAATCATAAAAGTTTAATAACCTTTATGGTGACTGATTTTGCTTGACGGTGGACCATTTGTGTACTGATATTGACTGACAGCGGGCTTCAGTGGACTGATATATATTGACAGTAAGGTCTAGTCCTGTTATTTCTATTGAGAAATCAATAGGGATGCAATTAGAGTGATTTCTCTTAGACTTGATAACTGCTTGTGATGTATTTTAATTTTTCTTGATTATTATCTTCTTCTATTGTTATTATGTAATTCTTATCATCAAACAGCGACCAAAAACATGAAGATCAATAGTACAAAAGAACATAGGATGTACTCTGCAAGCCAGGGCCAAAACCTCTCCTCTTGAGAGTAAAACCCACAAATACGTTATCTTCTTATAGATTCTTCAAATGACAAATTCCAAGACCTCTAGACCAAGACCAAGTCAAACCTTGATGATATGCTTCTTCTATCAAGTTAAACCCAATCAAATGTCTTCCAATTGCACAACTTCGACCCCCAGCTACAGAAATTCAGCCTCCATTGCAGAGCTAAAATTTTCGACCCCTGCAATAGTTGTTGCGTCCACACGTGTGAGAGAAATTAGGGCTTCCTTGGCTTCCTTGCTCCTTCGCTTGGGTTGCTTCTTCTAGGGTTCCCTTCTTCCACAAATTTTGACCTTCTTTCTGCAACTTGAAAACTTCGACCTTGTAGCTGCAAAACACTATCCTTATCTTTCGCACGTGTGTGAGAGATATGTTGAATTTTCTAAGTCTATCAGTTAGAAAATTAATCTGTATTTCACTGGTTTATTTCTTCTACTTGTAAATTATGAACAAGTTATTTAAAACATTTAATACCGAAATAAACACAATACAGTCACAACATCTACAAATCATCAACTGAAAGAAAACAAGCATACAAGTGACACCGTTATTTTTGGACAAATGTCCCCGAAAAAACCCAATGCGGGAAAACCGGCGCAACTATTATGAGGGTATATTATTATGCAGTATTTCCTTGAGTACAACTGGGTGCCTAACTGGCTCACCTGACAGAGAAAAATACACGTCAACAATAACTCTATATTCAGAAACAGGTATTCAAAAAACCGATCCCACGAAACCCTCTTTGGCGACTTTGAAGCTCAGCACTGGCCCTTCTTGCCTCTGCGTCGGCCCCAGGAGCCTCTGTGTCAACCCTCTGAGGAATTGCGCAGCCTCTGGGACCCTCTACGTCACTCCAGCAGCCTCTACGTGGATGATGCAGTCCCTTTGGCCTCTGCGCTATCTCTATTGGGCTCTGCATGGCCTAAACAAGTTGCTGCTCTCGCTATCTCTACTTCTACGCCAATCTCTCAGTACTGTCTCTGCCTCTTTGTCCAAGAAACACTTCCCCTCGCTCTTGATCACTGATTCACTTTTTCTTAGCAATTACACTTTAGCAAAATGAATGACTGATCACTATAGTGTCTCTCCAACTCACCCTCAAGCCTCCTCTTATACTTTTCCTATTGGTCCTTCAACGGCTAAGATTAAATCTCTAATCAACGACTACGATCAAATTTGGCTTGATTCATGACTTTTGGAACCTTCTAACCCAGTTTTATATTAATACCCATTAATATTTTATTTTTCTTAAGTTTACACTTAGGAACTCCATTAAAAATATTAATTATTTTCATATCTCCCAAACTGGGTACAATTTGTCCAAACATTTTCTAGGTCTTGGATATATCATGTGCTTTAGCCTCTCCACCAATTTTCATGGCTAGAGCACATCCAATACTATCCCAAATCAACACTCCCTCTTAGCGAGGACTGTGCTCTAGTAATACCCCATACTGAGCATCACCCTGATTATCTGGCACTGGACCCTGTGCTGATGCTAGGCCTCCCCGCCCAACATCCTCTACACTGCTGCATCTCATCTGGTACTGCTGCTCATGGCCCTGCCACTACCACTACTACATCCGTACAGCAACTCACTCTGCATCCTTGTTGCTGCTATTCCATACTCCCAACACTGCATCTGCACTGCATCCCCCTCTCATCATGCTGCATCGTGCTACTGCATATTGCTATTGCACTTCAACTCAGTTACTAAGAAGTCACTGATCCACCTAACTTTTGACATCCCTATCAGGCTAGAAACACACCCAATGTTGAAGCTTCCTCTACCGCTAACAAGTGCTCCCCCTACTGACCTTTGTGCTGCTGCAACAACTCCCTACATATCCCACCATTGCAAACCTCTCAGTGCCATCCTGCACCATTGCAACACTCCTGCGTCTCTCGCATTGTTGCAGCCCGCTAGCCTCACGTTGCCAGGGGACTCCTGCAGTGTAGCACTCTCTGTTGCTTCATCCGCGTCCATCTCTACGAATCCACCAGTCCTGCTACATGTCTTCGGCACTCCTGTAACAAGGTATAATCCAAGAGGTTGGGTACCTCAAGGATCCTGCCCCTCATTGCCTATAGTCCTCCTGACTACAGCTCAATGTCTCCCCACTTCTTTCTCAAGTGGCACATGAGCACTCATGGAACAATCGTCATCCTCCTCGACTTCTTTCTCCGCCTTCGCTGGTGCTGCCTTAGACTCAGAAGCCTCTCCCTTGTTCTTCTTCCTCGAACACTGGTTCACATAGTGACCTAGTTCCCTACAGTGGAAGCACTTGACCTTGGAGAGGCCCTTCTTCTTCCTCTTCTCCTGCTTTTCCATAAATGCCAAAGCCGCATCTTGTTCCTCTTCCTCCTTGATCCTAACCCCTTTGTTGCTACTCCCCGTCTTGGTTAGCCATCTGATCCCTTCTTAACGAAGAGTCGCCCACAGTTCTTCCCAATCTAGAAGACTCACCCTACCTAGTATGCTCTGTACAAATGTCTCCCACTCCTCAGAGACTACATTAAGTGCGGTCCTCACCATCAACTCCTGATCCAACGTGGCCCTTATGGAATTCAGTTGGTCACGGATCTCCTTCAACTGACCAAGGAAGAGATCTATCTTCTCTCCCTTCTGCATCTGGTATGACCTTAGTTGATTCTCCAGGAGCATTTTCCTCTGCACAGAAGTATGCTGGTACAATGACTTCAAAGTGTCCCACATCTCCTTTGTCGTTTCCTTCTCGGTAATATGTGGGAGCACATGATCCTTCACCCCATCAAGGATGATGCACTTTGCCTTAGCCATTACCTCCTCGTATCGTTCATTAGCTACCAGATCAACTGGGATATCCATTACTCTCAAGGTGAAGCCCTTGATATGATCTTTGTCTACAATGGACAAGACCCTGGCCTTCCAAACCACAAAGTTGGACACTCCGTCCAATCTGTCCTAATCTCCCAGCCTATTCACGACCATCTCTCTGCTCTTCTCTGTTGACTCCTCCAAGTCTCTCTACTTCCCGCTTGGAAGTTCTCAGTTCGACTCTTGCTGAGTCTCTCTACCTCCTGTCTGGAAGTTCTCGGTTCGACTCCTGCTAAGTCTCTACTTCCTATCTGGAAGTTCTCTTCTGGACCCCCTCTCAGTCTCGATTTCCCTCCTGGAAATACTTCTGCCAACCGTCAAGTTGCCCCTCTCTAATCGTCTATGTAGCTGCCACACTGATCCGGATTCCTTGGCTAGAAATCTGCCTCGACAACAACTTCCTCTACCTTGGTCTTGCCCTGTTAGGTATTGTGTTGACCACAGTACCCCACTAGCTTCACTCCCGCAAATTGCCCACAGCGTCCTTCGCCCTAGCAACTGAAGGATTGAGCCTCTAAGCTCTGCGCAATCTCGGCTGCAACAAAAATAGCTCCCTTGCCACTGCATCAACCCTCCTCGTCTCTGTGTGGCTCTACGTGAGCCTCACTCTGTCCTCCTCAGCCTCTACAATGGCCTCTCTCTAGCCCGGATTAATGAGTAGTCCCTCTGTGTGAACCCATCCTCTGTTGCTTCTACAAGGATCAGCTACTGTCACTCGGGACAATTGATTCTGCTACAGATGCTCTGCTTAGCTGATGCCTTCAGCTGTCCTGTGATCTGCAACCACGCTCTGATACCATGTTGAATTTTCTAAGTCTATTCGTTAGAAAATTAATCTGTATTCTACTGGTTTATTTCTTATACATGTAAATTATGAACAATTTATTTAAAACATTTAAATACCGAAATAAACACAATACAGTCACAACATCTACATATCATCAACTGAAGAAAACAAGCACACAAGTGACACCATTATTTTTGGACAAATGCCCCCGGAAAAACCCAATGCGGGAAAACTGATGCAACTATTATGAGGGCATATTATTATGCAATATTTCCTTGATTACAACTGGGTGCCTAACCGACTCACCCGACAGAGAAAAAATACACAGCAACAATACCTCTATATTCGAAAATAGGTATTCAAAAAACATATCTCACAAAACCCTCTCTGGCGACTCTGAAGCTCAGCGCTAGCCCTTCTGGCCTCTATGTCAAACTCTGTTGACCTGCGTCAGCCCCAGGACCCTCTGTGTCAGCCCTCTCAGGCATTGCGCAACCTCTGGGACCCTCTACGGCACTCCAAGAGCCTCAGCATGTATGGCACAGTCCCTCTGGCCTCTACGCTGTCTCTGCTGCACTCTGCGTGGCTTGAACTGGTTGCTACTCTCGCTCTCTCTACTTCTACGCTGGTCTCTCAGTACTGTGTTTGTCTCTCTATCTAGTACTCACTACCCCTCGCTCTTAATCACTGATTCATCTTTTCTTAGCAACTACGCTCTAGCAAAATGAATGACTGATCACTCTAGTGTGTTCTCCAACTGACCCTCAAGCCTCCTCTTATACTTTTTCTGTTGGTCCTTCAACAGCTGAGATTAAATCTCTAATCAACTGTTAAGATCAGATTTGGCTTGATCCATGACTTTTGGAGCCTTCTAACCCAGTTTTATATTAATACCCATTAATATTTTATTTTTCCTAAGTTTAGACTTAGGAACTCCATTAAAAATATTAATTCTTTTAATATCTCCCAAACCGGGTACAATCTGTCAAAACAATTTCTGGGTCTTGGATATATCATGTGCTTTAGCCTCTCCACCAATTTTCATGGCTAGAGCACATCCAATGCTAGCCCGAATCAACAAGAGAGAGAGAGAGAACCAACCCAAAACTTTGTCTTTCTTCCTTTCTTTCCTCTCCTTCGCTATCCTTTTTTCTTCTTCTTCTTAGCTTGGATGATTAGCAAGTGAATGAATATCCATAGGAGGTTGAATTCTCTCCTATATATAGGCTTCCAAGGAGGACGACATGTGAAAATTCTTAATTCTCAAGGAACCCCTACTACCGCAAATTTGCATCTACTTCACCTACTTGATTTTTTTTTGTTTTTTTATTATCAAGTTATTCTTTTGAATACCGAAGCAAATTACTCCTACAACCTACACTAATTAAACGTTTGATCTCGTGAAACAGAAAGCAGAGCAAAGAACAAGATACATAGGACACACTTATTTTTGGATAGAATAGTCCCTGGAAAAAACTAATGCCGGAAAATTGGTGCAGCAGCTCTGAGGGTTTATTATTATGCAGGAGAAATATTTGAATACAAATCTAGGATGCTCATCTAGCAATCCTTTACAGAGAAAATACTGGACAAAATATTGGTGAAATGATCTCACCCTATCAGTGGAGAAATAGTGACTTATCCTCAGCTCTGGGAGGCTTTGCGTCACCCTCTAATGGCATTTGCATCAAATTGTCACCCTGAGAAGCTTCTGTGTCACCTGTGCTGGGTACTATGTTGCCTCTCTACTCTGGATCTTCTGTTGGCTGAGAATTCAATTTTCTTGCCTCTGGTCTCACACCCCGGCTCCCGGCAACTGCAAATCAAATTCCATCTGCAGAATTTCGAATTCCCCTCACTAACTGCATTGCCTCTGCATCAGCACTACGTAGGCCAACGTTAGCCCTCCTCTGGACGTCTTTCGGTCTTCTCTCTGCCTTGTATTCTCTGGAAAGTCCTCTCATATTCTCACTTCCCCTCTGCTACAGAATGATCACCTAGTTGAAATTTCTCAGCTTTCTAGCCCCAAAAATTGAACTCCAGATCAATTCGTTTTTTGTGTGTGTGTTTCCAAATGAACCCCAAGCCTCCATTTTATATTTTTCTTGTTAAGTCTTCAACGGCTGAAATTAAGTCTCTAATCAACAGCTAAGATTAAAACACGACTTGATCCGCCTTCTAGATCATTCTCACCCATATTTTGATTAATACCCATTAATATTTTAATTTCCCTATGTTTAGACTTAAGAACTCCATTAAAAATATTAATTATTTTAATCAAATACAATACAGGTGGAATTTCACCAAACGGTTTCTAGATTTTCTAGAACTCATGTGCTTTAGCCTCTCCACCAATTTTCAATGCTAGAACACTTCTGATGCTACCAAAAACTAGCACTCCCTCTTAGCAAGGAAAGTGCTCTAGCAACAATGTCCACCTGAATGCTGCTCTCTTTTTGAAGCACCTCCTTTCTGCACTGTTGCTGCCACCTACACTGTGTTGTTGTTGCTACTGTACAGATGCCCATTACACTACCACTGCCACTGTTGCATCTGTACTATAGTTCCCTCTCAAACGTTGCATTTTCTATGCTACTAGCACTGCCACTGCTCAGTGCTAACACTGCGTCTGTATTGCAACTCAGTTGCTGAGAGAAGCAACTGAAAAAAATTCAAAATTAACTGAACTTAACTGTGTTCAGGATAATACAATGGATGTCGGAGTCTGACCTCTACTGACCTTCTGAATCTTTTGCACTACTGCTGACTTCTACACTGTGCCATCTACATTGCTGCCAACCTTGCTTTGTGATGATTAGTGTTTGGTCCCAACCTACTGCACCTGTCCTCCAAACATTCCACTGCATCATTTGACACTAAGTCCATCTCGCTACTGCTGAATCGTGGGCTCACGTAGCAAGGAATTGATCTAAGATCTGGACTCCTCAAGGGTCCTACCCACATGTAGTCCTCCCAACTACAACTCAATATTGCTCCATCTCCCTCCCGGAGATGTATGGGCACTCATGGCATAATCTTCCTCATCTATCTTCGCGGTGTGAAAATTTCTAAACTGAAATTCTACTACTGTAACACTGATTTATTTCACCTACTTATTATTCACAATATGTTATTTGCGAAATCTCTTCAGTAAATATTAAAATAAATTCTACTGTGGTTATCACAAAATTACTCAAAAATACACGCACGAGAACCAATCACATCAACACAGTTATTTTTGGACAATTTGTCCCCAAAAAAACCCAATGTGGGAAAATCGATGCAAAAGATGAGAGCTTTATTAATCTTCAACAACAATTGCTTTTACAAGGAATGATTTTACAAAGAGACTAAAAGAAAACACCTAAGACTTTCCCTTTGAGACCTTTTGACACTTTGGAGACCCTGCACCCACTTTTGTGTCATCCCTGCGTCACTCTGCGTGGCCCAAAGTGGCTCTAAGTGGCTTTGTGTCCCTCTGCGTCAGCCTACGTAGGCCCTACGTCTCTCTCTACACTATCTCCCACTGTCCCTACATCACCTCCTCCTCTGTCACTGTCTGCCATTGATGTCCTCCTCTTCCTCCACTGTGCAACTCTCCCTCTGAAATCAATCTCCTCTACTTGAGAATCAATTTTCCTTGAGATACTGAGTATCTACTAGTGTGTCTCCAAATGATCCTCAAGTCTTCTCTTATACTTTTCCTGTTGATGAATCAATGGCCGAGATTAAGTCCCTAATCAACGGCTAAGATTAAAACAGACTTGATCCTCGTCTCTTAGAAGCTTCTCACCCTTATCTTTATTAATACCCATTAATATCTTTATTTTCCCAAGTTTAGACTTAGGAACCCATTAAAAATATTAATTATTTTAATAAATCCTCATTCAAATGGAATTCCTCAAGACAATTTTTCGATCTTGGAGATCTCATGTGCCTTAGCCTCTCCTCAAAATTTCAAGGGTAGATCACATCCTATGCTACCAAAAACCAACACTTCCTCTTAGCAAGGAATGTGCTCTAGCAATGTTTCACTATAGAAACATCGTATTGATCTTCCGCATCGGTACCTGTGCTAATGCTTGGACTGTTGCCTCACAATGCACTGTTGCTTCCTGTACTACTGCCCATGACACTACCACTGCCACTGCCCCCCCTGTACTGCAACTCCATGTCAACATGCTACATCATGTTGTCCATAGCACTGCCACTGCTAATTGTTGCATTGTAGCTCCTAACACTTATCCATTTCTTCTACTGAAATAGATTCTTTACCATTCCTATCTTCTCCCTGAAATAAACCAACTTTGTTCTTCCTAGAGCCTTGGTGAGGATGTCTACCACTTATTCTCCTATAGGAGTGTATCTCAACTATACTACCCCTTGTTGGACACAGTCTCTGACAAAGTGACACCTGATATCAATGTGCTTCGACCGATCATGAAACACTGAATTCTCGGAGAGCTTGATGTAACTCTGATTATCACACATGATACTGGTCGCTTCCATCCTTCTCCTGAATAGATTCACAAGCAATTTCCTAAGCCACATGGCTTTCCACGAAACTGTGCTAGCTACCATATATTCTACTTCAGCTGAGCTCAGAGCCACAAATTTTTGTTTCCCACTGCACCAAGAGGTCATTCCTGATCCAATGTTGAAACAGTACCTATTTGTACTTTTTCGATCTACTGAACTTCTAGCCCAATCTATATCAATGAACCCACTTAGCCTAATGTCACTGCCTCTGGTGTACAATAGTCCATGCTCGACTGTTCCTTGTATATACCTGAGAACATGTTTAGTTATTGCCCAGTGCAACGCCTTAGGTTCCACTATGCACTGACTGAGGGTGTTGACAGCGTAACAAATGTCTTTATCTGAGAATTCTTCTTCATCTTCTTCCTTTTCCTCATCCTTACAACTGAAAGTTTTTGCTTTCGAAGTCTACTTGTCCTTACTGTTCTCCTTGGATGCGGAAAATGTTGTTTCTAAGTGAGATGTGCCATCCTCTTCTTCAATCCTCATTTCATATGACGTAAGAATTCCATGCAATTCATCTATGCTAAGAATGGTCAAATTCGATCTATCTTCCAAGACAAGGTTAAACCTTGCTGGCAAGGTTCTGAGGGTCTTTCGGACAACAATTTTCATTTCAACAAGTTCTCCCAAACCTTCCAATGTATTTGTTGTTTCATCAACACGCTAAAAGTATGTAACAATATCTTCATCTTCCCTCATTTTGAGTTGCTCAAATTTTTCCCTGAATATTTGAAGCTTTGCTTCTTTCACCTTTGAGTCACCTGCGTATATATTTTCAAGCTTGCCCCATACGTCTTTAGCAGTTTTTCAACTCAATACCTTAAGATAAACAGATTCGATAAGCCTGCTAAAAATAATATATTTAGCCTTTGCATCATATACCATAGTTTTCTTACCTTGTTCATCCTGGGTCAGTGTGAAGCCGTTGTCAACGATTTCCCATACTTCATATCCTTGCGGCAGCAAATGAACCTGTATTCTTCCACTCCGAAGTGCATAGTTATTTCCATTGAACAAAGGAAATCTATTCTTAATATACTCCATGATCTCCTTCCAATTGTTAGACTGCTATTGAAGGAACCAAGCTCTGATGACACTTGTTGGGAATCACAATTGCCGTTAAACCAAAACCAGCAGGTGTTAATCAACGATCGCACTGTCATAGATAAGGATCCACGAGAGGCGATTAGTCCATGTCAGGAAACACACGGGGAGCATTGGTTTGTCCAATGTCCAACAATCTCCCCTCCAACGCGAGCTGAATGTGTATCGAACTCGTGACCTACGCTCTGATTCCAATTGTTGGAAATATTAGGAGGGGGGTGAATCAGTATTCCTTAGCAATTAGCACTTTTAAATCCTTTCAGAGCAGTAGTTAATATTCAATTATTACTAATGTTTATGCCGTAATAACAATAAATAAAAGAACATCGTATACACAAGAATTTTAGGTGGAAAACCCCCTCCGGGCCAAAAACCATCGACTGCTTTTCTAATAAATTTTTTAATCTTCAGCCCCAACTGAAATGAAAGCGACAACTTCCTAAAATTCTAGAAAATCATTCTTCTCCAGATCCCACTGTAAGGACACCCCAAAACCTTGGTTTCTTCAGTAGTCAACTGAATGGATGCCCCAACATCCTAGACCAACCTACCACCCTGAAGTGTTCATAGGCTCCAACCTGTAGGTGACTTCATACACCAGCCTAACACCTCCCTGCCACCCTATAATGACTGAAATGAGACAAGAGTGTGGATTCCTGTACCAGGGACAACGATCCACGATACAATATGATTTACAATGATTTTGACCGAACACCCAATCACACTATGACCTGCAATCCAACCATGACATCATCCCAATAGAGACTCATATACCTCCCAATAATGTCTGTTTGACTCTAGCAGATTGACTCTTTTACAATAATGACTCTTCCAATGATGACACTTTTACAAATGACTCTTTTACAACTTTCCAATGATGACTCTTGGCCTTGACACGTCTTCATATACGGATGGTTGTCATGTCCTCAAAGGATGTCCCGCTGCAACTCTTCCTTTCATTTGATACTTTTTCTCTTCAATTCTTGCTTGAAGTTGTACTTGAATCTTCTTCTACCTGCATGCAAAATTTGTCTGGCGAAACCAATCCCAAAACAAAACAAAACACCCTTCAACTTACCTTTGCTTGCAAAACACATGTAACTGCATAATAATGAATAAATACAAATTAAGATTACAATGTGTACCTAAAGTGTGCTTGTCACTTTTGTTGTTGACTTGTTGCAGCAGTAGACAAAGACTCCCACTCTTGATATAGGCCTGGACTCTATTCAACACTATATTCAAAACTGACCTAAAGATATATACAATAAAAACCAATCACAAACCCTAGACTTGTGATGGACCAAGTTCTAAGTACAACAACAGAGACCATTCTATCAACTATGACAAGACAAGAAACATTAACTTACAAACTTCATATAGATTTAACAAACTTGGTGTAGCATCAAGAATATTTAACATAAAATGTGTAGTATCAAGAATAGGACATCCAAAAAACTAAATGTGACATATAAAGACATAGAGATATAACCGAGACACTGTATATACTTATGTTGTCCTGCAAAAACAAATGCCAAAGATGATACTCAAAATTCAAATGTAAACACTAATCATACATACCTTGTTGTAGGATTCTTACCTTTGACTATTGATGCGTGGTCCTTACTACAGTGATCCTTGAATGCATGCTTTTTCGTGCCTTCTAGGACCTCGATATTGAATCTGTTCTACCTATGTAATTTCAGATCTTCAGGGTCTGAAATTTCGTCCTATGGTAGCCCTCTAAGTTCTCTTTCCAACCGCACAGGTTTGATCAAAATTGGATTCTTCAAGAAAGAGTTATGCCCAATCTCCCACGATGACCTGATTATAGACTGGTTCAGTAGAGAGAACTTGTACGAAGTGCCACGTGTCACTGTTGTGACCTTTGACCTTGAAAATGCTACTCAACAAGCTACAGTTCGTCCTCTTTCTATGAATATTTACGAAATTTGAATCTAATGCTCAAAGAGAAAGTTATGACGATTTTCCCAATGTCACCTATTTGACATGGAATTCGGGAAATCTGCAGAAACCCTAACTTCCTCAGATCATATCTCCGAAAATATAACAAACCAAGATCTGAAATTCGGTCACGAGGTTCATCAGGATTTCAGTTCAAATGGGTTTTAATTTCAGCGTCTGAAGCTTTACAAAAAAACGTTATAATGGAAATTCCATGATGTTCTGTTTGAAGGCACAAAATCCCTACTAGAGGAGGATATGAGGGTCATTATTTATATGAATGTCTTGAGTTGAGAGGGTCCTCAATAAGTGAAAATTGGAGGGATTTTAGGCGATTTTCTACTATTATTAAGTATTGACTATTCAATGACCACAACCAATTATCAGTGCCATGCCACAACCCGATAGGGTTTTAGCCCACTAACTAGGGTTACTAACTTCAAACATGAATATCTCTCAAACCGTGAAGAATTACTTGGCGGGCCATATATCAATGGAAACATCTCGACGAGTAGAATCCATCTAGAAGATCCTTGACTCGGAAAAGAGTAAGTTTTCAAGCCAAAATTTCCATGCAAGATCAGGGTAGCCCCTGGTGCTGCTTGGGTTGACATCAATGACAACCACTAATCAACAACAGTGCCTTAGAAGCTGACATAGGCCCACGCAAGGGCAATTCAGAAGTAGTCGGGGAACTCATTGGTTCAATTGTCAGATCAGTTGGGACTTGCAGTCTAGAGTGAGGTAATCTCATTAATTTATTCTGTCGAGTGATATTCTTTGTACTAGATTGCCAGCAAGGCATCCAGAGATTGTATTCAAAAATAACTTATGCTTAATAATAAAAACCCTTAGATCTGCTGCACTAGTTTTCCCGCATTAGGTTTTTTTGGGGACGTTTGTCCAAAAACCACTATGTCATTTGTGTTGTATCTTTCTCTCTTGTTCAATTTCTAGTTTCGACATATTATTTTAATGGTGTAGACTGAAGTATATGTATTTCAATGTTTGCCATAGGAAACTACTAATAAGTTGTTCATGTAAATCTAACAAGGAGAAATATCATTAGTTGTTGCAGTAGGGATTCCTAGGTTTAAGGAATTTTCACATGGTATCAGAGCAGTGCAAGTGAAGCAAGAAGAACAATGCCAGAGAACCCAGTGCTGAGCAAAAAAGGACATTGAAATAGCTGCAGGAGGCAGCAATTCAAATCCCCAGAGGGGTTTGCACAGTAGCCAAGAGGGCTGAATTTTCGAGGCAATCTCTCTTTCAGTGAGTCGATAGAGAGTAAGGGTTTCTAGATCGAAATTTTGTCATGGCAGAGAGAGCAACGCTTAGTCTGAGCGTGAGGAAGAGCTGGTGGGATGCAGTTTTTCTGCAAGCCATTTTGCTGAGCAGGAAGACATCAGAAGAGAGAAGCACAATGAGGGAATTTTCCCTCAGTAGGCGTCCCACCAAGAAATCCGTTTTCTTATTGGCTGACCAGCAACAATAAGAGCAAAGAGGAGCAGTTCGACATTTTTGTGGTAGAGATGGCCACCAGTGGGCTGAGGGATCAGGAGAGGCCAGATGGAACATTCAACCACGTCATCTGGAAGGCAAGGATGTCATTCCTTCTAGATGAGCATTCTCTCAAGACCTATGTCAATAGCGTTGTGGTTGTGCCTGTAGATTAAGATCCGTTGAAGAAGTACCGAATAGAAATGGCGAAGGCCAAGAGGATGATCCTAGATGGAGTAAAGGATCATGTAGTCTGTCACATCGCTAGCAGAGGGACTACTAAGGAGATGTGGGTGCCTTGGCAATGCCGTATCAAGGATCTTCTGAGCAGCGAAAGATGTACTTAGAGTAGAAACTAAGATCTGCAGAGATGCAAAAGGGGGAGTGTTGACCGCTGCGTGTCAACTACCCATAGCAGTACACCCCTTTTTTTCGCAAAAAGGGACAGCGCTTGATCGAGATGTTCGTGCCATTTTGCAGTCATCGTCATTCTCCTGATCTTATTAAAGTTGTAAACCCAGTCTGCATTTTGATGTAAATAATCTTAGCAGAGTTGAGTCATGTATGTAAATTGCCTAGGTGGACCTAATTTTCTAGTGGTAATCTTCATTCC
>APFE031338952.1:67092-108412 GCA_000404065.3 Pinus taeda | reverse complement strand
GTTGAAGTGAGCTGTGTAGGAAACCCTTGAGGATCAGTGGGTGTTTGGGGAAGTTCTAGGCTGAACCAGCCAACTCCCATAAGCACTTCTTGCAGAGCCCAGCTGATTTTGATCCTGGGTTAATCATTTAGTCTTTATTATTTGCATGAGAGATTTTTTAAAGCATTTCATTAGCAAATCTGAAATTTTCTAAAAACATTTTGATGATAACTGACAAATCTGGCTTTGTAGAGCTGTAATTTTGAAATTTTTGATCGGTTTGTAGGGTTTCGTTTTAAAATTTTTGCATATTACTTCCGGGTCTTCTATTTGTGCGATTTGCAGGCTGCAGGGATAGGCTTCGACAGATTCTCAAATTTTTTTTGAGGAAATTTTAAGGTTTATCAGAGCTGTCTGCTGCTCAGGGTTTCACTTACTGAAATTTACGTTGTGTAAAATCACACAGCCTCACAGATCTGCAAGCCAAACCCACACCTGGGCGTGATTTTTTCTCTGCTGTTAGCAAAACCCTCTGGCAGTTTCAACATTTTTCCATTTATTGCATGTTCCCTCTATCTCTTTTCTTTTCTGTCAGGTCACACATCCACTCTCATTTTGCTGCCAGCGTCAAGCAAATCTTTATCTGCCACCCGCTGTCTGCTCCATTCAATTTGCGTGAATCTATTACATTGCCCAGTAATATCTTTCAACCCTCACGCATTCATTATTTTCCTCTGCGGCATCATCACTCTCTCCTCACACTGGCATTTATCCACGCTCCATTGTGGTGGCTTCTCAATCAACAAAACCTGTGCAAACAACAAACAAAACCAAAGGGAAGATTCGATTTGTAGTTGAAGGCGTCCATCAGCTGTTCCAGACTCCTGCAAGCGCTCAAACCTGCAAACAACGTATCATTTACCATCAAACCCGCAGCTATCCTCGTCGTGCATCCTCATGCTCTCCTCACGCTGACCTACACAACCATATTCTAACGTGCAGCAAGAGGTGAATCGGCTTTCAGTGCACAGCAGTCACTATTGGTATGCTCAAACGCAGAAGGGTTTAAACAAATCAACGTGGGTAGTGTTTGCTGCCAAGACGGGCCAGGAAAGCGATTGGTTACGAGTCATCGAACCTCCTCTGCCTGCGTTTTCCATCGTTCTCTTTCCGCCGTCAAGCTCCCTGCCATCTGCAACAGCTAAATAACAAAGAAAAGGAGCCGATTTTGGCAAGCCGTATCACCTTTGGTTTAGCGTAGGTTTATTTTCAAAATCGTTTTCATTCGTTTTTTTTTGGGTTCAATCACACGTTTTTTTTTAAGTATGGTTTCATATATGCGTTGCGTAGGTTAATTTAGTTTTAGTTTTTTTTGTTACATTATAATTAGATTGTAATTTTTTCAAGTTTTGATTATAGTTTTAATTTAGATTTAAAATTGTGGTAGTTTTAGTTTAATTTTAAATTTTGTTATAAAAAATCATAAGAAATTCATAAAAAGGGTTCTTAGGGTTTTTGCTTTACGGTTTTAGATATTTAATTTTGATTTTTTTAGTTTTAGTTATTAGATTAGATTAGATTTGTTTTTTTTTAAATAACAAAATAAAATAAAATAAAAAAATCATAAAAAAATATATTTCTTTAGAACTTTAGATTAGATTTTAAATTTGTTTTGTTTTAGATTTTTTAGCTTTAAAATTTTAGTTTATCTTAAAAGCATAAAAAAATATACATCGTGGAATTTCTTTTGCCAGTTGAAGTTTTAGCCTGGAAATTTTGGCATGTTCTATATTTTTTATGAGGCTACACTGTTGATGTGAGATTAATGTTTATCTTTTACATGATTTGGCGTCCTTGAAATAATGATATTTGGTTAATGTTCGAATTCGCGCTGTTGTATCTTTCAAATCTATTTGCCAGATCATTGTTAAAAGCATTGTGAACTTACCGATATCTTGCATTTTTCGAAGTTATTTGATGATAAATGATTGCTGTGCATAGTTTACATTTCTGCAACATCTGTTAAGTGATCGTTTTGAAATCAAACCCGTAAGGCACTGGTCCATCAAATTAAACAAATCTACTTAGTGCTTTTCTCTTTCGTGTCTCCCAAACCAACTAGTTCGCAGTTGGTCATCCTTTTCCTTTCAGGGTCTACCCCCCTTAGCCGTGGGAGACAGGCTTAAACGGAGAGATCGGGGATCAGAGTGACAGCCCCCGGTCTGAGCGTTGTCGTGACAATCTGTGCGAGAACAGGGAGCACATAGATCCATTCCTCATGAAGCTTCAGGAGAGTCGGGACGAGTTAGCAATTGTGGGGTCTACACCTCAAGGGTCCGAGTTGGTTAAACTGGCCCTCAATTCAGTCTTAGATGAGTGGCAATTCTTTGTCCAGAGTATCCTGGGCAGGGTGACTTTGCCAAATTGGGATGATATGTTGGCAACTCTTAAGCAAAGGGAGCTGAGGAGACACTTGGTCAAGCGTAAGATTGGCAGAAGCAGCAGTAGTGGGTCGAAGCCCAAGGAGGAGGAAGAAAATGCAACCCTTGCATCCAAGAGGCAGCAGGAGCAACAAACCCAGAAGAAGGACGTCTCGAAGATCAAATGCTTCAGGTGTGGTGAAATGGGTCACTACGCAACACAATGTCCTCCCAAGAAGAAGGACAAAGATAAGAAGCATGATCTGAAGACTGGACCTGCGAAGATCGAGGAGTTCGCCATGACATCCACAATACCTCCAAGAGGGAGGTGGGCTGATTTAGAGTTGTAGTTCGAAATAGCTACAAATGGGCGGGATCCTTGAAGAGCCCACCTCTCGGATCAATTCCTTGTTACGGTAGCCCAGATCAGTAGTAGCGGATGGAATAACTGTCAAATGGTGCAGAGGAGTGTTGGAGTGACAGATGCAATGGCTAGAATGCCATGTTTGAGCAGCGTAGTGCAAAGTGGCACAGTGCAGTAGCAGCAGCAACTTCAAAGGGACAGCATGGGACTAGAAGCAGTCAGATCTTCATCATCGAGATGCATCTATGCTGAACACTTGTTCAGTAATTTGGGATGTTTTTCCGTTCCTGACAATAGCAACAGTAGTTTGCAATGTAGTGGCAATTGGCAGTCGCAGTCCCAACAACAGCACAGATGCAAAATTTCAAAAGGGGTTGTAGTAAGGATGCGGTGTTGACAGTGGCAGTGTCGACATCACTATAGTTGCAGCAGCATCATAGTTGTTGGTGGACATCATGTCAGACATCAGCAGTGCAAAGGACGATGTTATGAGTCAGGGTGATCCTTCAGTGGGAGGCATTGCTAGAGCACATTCCTCACTAAGAGGGAGTGTTGATTTTGGTAGCATCAAATGTGCTCTAAGTCTCAAATTTTGCAGGGAGGCTTGGGCACATGTATTTCGAAGAACCCAGAAAGCGTTTTGGTAAATTCCACCCGGAGACAGTTTTATTAAAATAATTAATTATTTTTAATGGGACCCTAAGTCTAAACTTAGAAATTTAAAATAATTAATGGGTATTAATCTAACTGTGGGTGTAACTTCTAGAAGAAAACAAGGATCAAGAAAAAATGAGCTTAGCCATTGATCAGATTCTAATTTGGGCCGCTGAATGTCAACGAGAAGATTGTTTAAAGAGGCTTGAGAGTCATTTGGAAAACACACATAGAGTTGATCAGTTAGATTGAATTGTTGAAGCTAAAGGCAACACAAAGATTTGTAGTGATCACGCCGCGAGGGTCAAGAGGAATTTTCGCTGGAGGATCTTCTCCAGGGCCAAGAATACTCAGCAGAAAGGTAGAGATACACACAGAAGAGGCAACACAGGGGCCAGAGAGGGTGATGCAGAGCCAGGAAGGGCTCACATAGGCCCCACGATGAGTAACACAAAAGCCTTCACACAGAAGTCAGAATTTGTTGAGGAGGCTGCCATTTCTGAGCCAGGAGGGCTGGAATCAACTCCAAAAGGAAAATCAATTCCTAGCAGAGGTGACGCAATGCCTTAGAGGCTGACGCAGGCCCACGCAGGGGCAACACAGAAGTAGTCGAGGAACTTGTTGGTTCAACTGCCGGATTAGCCGGGATAGAGTTGCGGGGGAGCGCTCCCACCCCATTCCCGCTCCCAATCCGTCGCTCCGGGAGCGATTCAACCGATGCTGAGAGCGATTCGGGCAGATAAATAATTAAAGGAAAAAAAAAAATCAAGGACGCGAAAAAAACATTCAATTTTTTTTAAAAAATTATGGTTTAGAATCACATTGGGGCAAAAGAAATTTCATTATCACTTGAATGAGTTGAGTAGAATCTAGAGAGCAAGAGAAAAGGAGCGAGGAGAAGCGAGGAGCAAGGAGCAAGCCTACAAAGAGGTTAGTAACTTAGTAGTTTAGTATTTTAAACCTTAGTTAGATAGTAATTTCGTTAGTTTAGTTAGTTTAATTTAGTTTAATTTAGTTTATTAACTTTATTTAGTAAAAAATCATGAATCTAAATTAAATTAATTAATCTAAATAAATTAAATTAATTTTCAAATTCAAAAGCCTACAAATATCAAACATCATGGCCCTGGCTATATTTCTTGGCATTTTCCTCTTCTTGGTCCCTTTTATGGTTATTATGGTGCTGGAAAGTAGGAAACGAAGGGGCCAAAATAAAGAGGGTGCTGAAGAAGCTGGAGAAAGTGGATTTGATGAAAACCCCGGTGAGGAGGAGCGGGAGGAGGGTGAACATGACTCTCAAAAAACTAAACAAGACCAAACCCCATTGTGGAAATATGTTAATAGGCCTGAAGCAGGGGGGGGTGGAACCACTAAATTTCATTGCCCCCATTGCAACAATAATTATACAAGTTCATTCACCCGTGCTAGAAAATACCTCTGCAGGAAAAGGCCATGGGATGGAGATAAACAAATAGGATTCAAAACTTGTCTAGTGGTGTCAACAGCGGATAGAGCCAAATAAATAAGGGAAGAGGAGGAAGCCCAATACAAATTAAAAAAATCAAGGGGTTTCTTTCAACCAAGCTCACAATCACAAGCACAAAGAACTCCTTCAGCATCCTCCCAAGGCAGTGGATATGGAGGCACAGCGTCATCAGCTTTAAGGCGTAGAACCATATCATATTTCCTTGATGAGGGGTGTAGGAATGATGTGGATTCAAAGGTTTACAGGTTTCTCTATGCATGTGGGATACCATTCAATGTTCTTCGCTCACCTTATTGGCACAAAATGGTTTTTGTCATAAATGATGTCCCTAAAGGATACAAGAGCCTTGGTTATGACAAGGCAAGAACCATTGAACTTGATCATGAAAAAGCAAAAATATCACATTCTTTGAATAGAATGACAAGTTCTTGCACTAACCATGGGGTGTCCATTGTATCTGATGGATGGACAAATGTAAAAGGCAAGCCATTGATAAGTGTTCTTGCTGTGTCTGTTAGTGGTGCCATCTTTCTAACTGCAAATGGTTACTCAGACAAGTTCAAGACCGCCATCAACATTGCAGAAGCATTACTTGAAACAATTGATCGTATTGGGCCATACAATGTCAACCAAGTCATCACTGATAATGCTCCTAATTGTAAGGCAACGGGAGCAATTATTGAGGATAAATACCCCAACATATTTTGGTCTGGATGTTTGGTTCACACATTGAACCTTCTGATGCATGATGTTGTCAAGAACAAAAATGCCAATACAAATGGATTGGTGATTTGTACAAGAAAGGAAAACAAATGATAAAATTTATTACAAATCATAGCAATACCCATGGCCTTTTCCGCAGTCACTCGAGATTGGAGTTGTTGAAGATTGCAAAGACCAGATTTGGTAGCTATTACCTCACCTTCAGGCGCCTTTTGAACGTAAGAGAGTCATTGGCTAGCATGGTATCAAGTCCACATTGGCAGGTATTAAAGGAAAGGGCTACAAATGCAGCTGACAGGCAAGGTTTTGAACAGGTGGAGGAGGCCGCTCTTGATGGTCACTTTTGGACAAGTGTGAGGCAAGTATTGGATTTCACAAAGCCCATTTATCACATGATTCAGTTTGCAGATACAGACAAACCAGTGATTGGCGAGGTGTATGAGCAGATATATACCATGTTGGGGCAAATAAAAGATATTGTTCATAACAGAGATCCCGACTTGTACAAAATGATTCACGATTGTGTGTGTGAACGGTGGAATAGACTTAATCTTCCACTACATTGCTTGGCGTATATCCTTACGCCAAAATACTACTCTACATCTTGGTTGGGCCAACCTGCACCAGGGGGTTGGATTAGGACCAAACCCCATTTAGATGCAGAGGTAACTAGTGGAAATTTGCAAGCATTAGAAAAGTTGATACTTGACAGGGAGGAATGTGCAGCTGTGCGCCTTGAAATAGGGAAATACTTCAGTGGCACTAGATTGTTTGGTAACTTCCATGCAATGGAAGACAGAGATAGATTTGATTCTCTCACATGGTGGGAAACATATGACGGCCAGAGACTTTTGCCAAAATTGGCAAAAAAAGTTCTTTCACAAGTTGTAAATACTTCTTCTGCAGAGAGGTGTTGGAACACCTACAACTTCATACATAATGTGAAAAGAAACAGACTCAATGAAAACCGAGCAGAAAGCTTGGTTTATGTGCACTCCCACAACTTGAGGTTGTTGAGTCATTACTGTGATCGGGCTTATGAGGATCCCACATATAAAATTTGGGACAATCACCCAAAGGATGACAATTTGGAGGATGGCACTATACATCTTGAAGAACTGGAAGAGAAACTTATAAGGGATGAAGATGAAGCACCTGTAGTAGCCATGCCACCTCCACCATCCAGTAGTAGTGCTCGAGTTCTGAGTCTTGTTCTTTTGTTGTCGCCACCTCCATCTACACCCTCATGTGGAGGGCATGTGCCTTCTAGTTCTAGTCATCGGTCTGTGTGGGAGACTCCTAGAAGACCACCACAACCTGCTTATACTCCTCGAGACTCTTGTGGCAAGGGCCACATGTAGATTTATAGTTTACTTGTCTTTTCTAGTTTCTATTAGTTTTCATAACTGTTGAGTCTTGAGTCCTTGACTCTTAACTCTTTCATATCATAATGATATTTTTTGTAAACAATATATGACTGTGACAATGAAAATTTGAAGTTTGAAGTTGGCAATTATAACTCATTGGTAATGATTGTGAATTATGAATATGATGCTTTGTGAAAGACTAAAGTTGTTTCATTTCATTTCATTATTCATGTTTCATTTTATAACATTTCATTTCATGTTAACAGTTAGAAGTTAGGACTTACAAGAAATAATATTTTTTGTAATGGTTAAACTTAGCTTTCAAGTACAACTTTGGTGATCAATGATGATAAATGTTATATATTGAGTTTTCAATTTTGAAAACTTGAAGTTGAAACTTTAAGATTGAATTTGATGAATCATGATTCACTAGGCTCAATATGTTGCAGTTGTAATATGTATTTTACTAACTTGTGGACATGGTTGATGAAGACTATAACTTCTAGAATCTAGATGATTGATGTGATATGGTTCAATGATAAATCTACGTTTTTTTATGCTTTTTATATCTAATTCATCATTCTACATGTTTTTGTTGACATATATATATCAAAAATTAAAAATAAAAATAAAAATATATATATTTTTAAAAAATCACTATGGGATTCGCTCCCAAACCGAGAGCTTCTGAAAATGTCGCTCTCGCTCCCATTTTCGCTCCCACTCCCAAGTAACATTGAGCCGAGACTTGCAGTGTAGAGTCAGGTAATCTCATTAATTTCTTTTGCCAAGTGATATTCTATGTAATGGATTGCCAGTAAGGCATCCAGAGACTGTATTCAGAAATAACTTCTTCTTAATAATAAAAACCCTCATATCTACTGCACCGGTTTTCTTGTGTTGGGTTTTTCCGGGGACGTTTCTCCAAAAACAACTATGTCATTTGTGTTGTATCTTTCTCTATTGTTCAGTTTCTTGTTTCAGCATATTATTTTAATGGTGTAGGCTATAGTTTACTTATTTCGATGTTTGTCGTAGGAAACTGCAAATAACTTGTTCATTTAAATCTAACAAGAAGGAGAAATATCATCAGTTGTTGCAGTAGGGATTCCCGGGTTTGAGGAATTTTCACACTTCTCCAAGCAATCTCGGAAAAAACTGACAGCTCCAAGCAAGTCGTCCAAACCCTTTTTGCAGGCTTCTACATCACCTCTGTGCAACTTCTTGTGAAAATTCCTAAATCTAACACATCAGACTGCAATTATTGGTTTACAATCTCCTACTTGTTCATTACATTAACAAGCTATTTAATTGCATAAACATCGAAGTAAACACCATTGCAGCCTTCACAAATATACAGATCATACACTGAAATAAACTTGAGACAATAACACAAGGGACACCATTATTTTTGGACAATTTTCCCTGGAAAAACCCAATTCGGGAAAACCAATGCAGCATATAGAGGGTTTGTATTATTAAGTTGATTTCATGAATACAACTAGGGTGCCAAAAATGGCTCACCCAACAGAGAATATCCTCAGCAATAGTACCTCTATCAGGAGACAGTTATTCTGGCAAATCAGCAACCAGGTTATCAAACCCCATAGTGACTCTGGTTGATCCCTATGCTGGACAGCGAAAGCTGCTCCAAGCACTGCTCAGGAATTGCGTCACTCCTCCAGTGCTGATTTTTGGTAGCATTGAATGTGCTCTAGCTTTGAAATTTGGAGAGGCTAAGGCACATGAGATCTCCAAGACCCAGAAATCGCTCTGAGAAATTCCACCCAGAATAGGAGTTATTAAAATAATTAATATTTTTAATCAGTTCCTAAGTCTAAACTTAGGAAAATAAAAATATTAATGGGTATTAATAAATATAAGGGTGAGAAGCTTCTAAGAGACAAGGATCAAGTTTGTTATAATCTTAGCCGTTGATTAAGGACTTAATCTTGGCCGTTGATTCGTCCACAGGGAAAGTATAAGAGAAGACTTGAGGATCATTTGGAAAAGCACTAGCAGATACTCAGTATCTCAAGGAAAATTGATTCTCAAGTAGATGAAATCGATTTCAAAGGAAGAGTTGTAGGGTGGAGGGAGAGGAGGGCATCAACAGTTGACAGTCACAGAGGAGAAGGTGACGCAGGGATAGTGAGAGACAGCGGAGAGAGAGATGCAGTCCAGGGGAGAGACGCAGAGCCTATGCAAGCTGACGTAGAGGGACACAGAGCTACTCATAGCCACGCTGGGCCACGCAGAGTGACGCAAGGGTGACGCAGAAGTGGGAGAAGGGACTCCAAAGTGTCAGAAGGTCTCAAAGGGAAAGTCCCAGGTGTTTTCTTTCAGTTTCTCTGTAAAATCATTCCTTGTAAAAGAAAAAGTTGATGAAGATTAATAAAGCCCTCATCTGCTACACCGGTTTTCCCACATTGGGTTTTTCTAGGGACAATTTTCCAAAAATAACTGTGTTGATGTGATTAGTTCTTGTGCATGTATTTGTTCTCTGGGAAATTGTGTGATAATTGCTGTAGAATTTATTTTAATATTTACTAAAGGGATTCGTAAATAACTTATTGTGAATAATAAGTAGGTGAAATAAATCAGTTGTTGTAGTAGTAGAATTTCAGTCTAGAAATTTTCACATGGTATCAATGCAGAGATCCCACAACAAGAGAGGAAAATTGATTATGGGTCAAGAGCATGACGCAAAGGCATCCACTCAAGGGGATACACGCATATTTCCAAAAGAATGCACAAGGGACATAAATTACGATTATTCTATGTTAGCTTCTAGATTGGGAGAAGAAGTTGCTTGCTTAGCAAGCTTTACCTCCTTGGAGGTTTGTTATATAGATAGTGGAGCTTCCTGGCATATGACAGGAATCCGAGAATGTTTTTCAGATTATCAAGGAATGAATTTTTAGATCACCATGGGAAATAAGGCAAAGTGTACTCCAGTAGGAAGATGTACTATAGTTTTTCAATCCGAAGTAGGGGAGTGACTTCGAGCAATCAATGTGTTGCATGTGCTAGGATTGGAGATTAACTTACTTTCCGTATCTCAACTTCAAAACAAGAGCTATGACATTTTCTTTATTAAGGAGAAAGCATATGTCAAATACCCGAGTTGGAAAATAAGGCCAAGATTAGAATAAGTAACAGGTTGTACAAGTTGCAGCTAAGATCACCAATGGCACTGATAGGGAGTAATGGAGACAAAGATTTGAATGAACTATGGCACAGGAGGATGGGACACTTACACCATGGGGCTCTAAGAATTCTCAGGAAAACAGTGTCAGGAGTTCCAAAACTAAGTACTGAACACGATGATGTATGTAGAGCGTGCGCTCTAGGCAAGTATGCTAAAGCAACGTTTTCCAGAAGTAACAATAGGGCTAAGAGTGTGCTAGGATTGATACACTCAGACATTTGCAGATTGATTTCCACAAAATCTCTTAGTCGTGCCGAATATTTTGCCACCTTCATCGATGACCATTCTAGGAAGACTTGGATCTACTTTCTGAAAACCAAGGATGAGGTTTTCGATCGTTTCAAAGAGTTCAAGGCTCTAGTGGAGAATCTGATGGGAAAGAAGATAAAATTGTTGCACTCAAACAATGGTGGAGAGTATATTGACAAGGACTTCACCGATTTTTGCGCTAAGGAAGGAATCAGAAGAGAGTCGACAACTCCCCACAATCTGGAGGAGAATGGAGTAGCAGAAAGGAAAAACAGGGCTATTGTGGATGAAGTTAGGGAAATGTTGTATGATCAGGATATGCCTAAACTCTTGTGGGCAGAAGCATGCAACACGACAATTTATGTCCAGAATAGGACTCATCAAAGGGCATTAGACAAAATCACTCTGGAAAAGGTCTTCACCGAGAAGACACCTGAAGTCAGTGATTTCAAGATATTTGAGAGTTTATCATATTACCATATACCTGAAGAGAAGAGAAAGGAATTAGATCAAACTGTTGAGAAAGGTCTTGTGGGATATAGCAAGAATGCTAAGGCATATAGAGTCTATCTTCCAGGGAGTAGGAAGGTAGTAGTTTGGTGGGATGTAAAGTTCATGGAGGATAGAGCTTTCAGGAAATCCCGAAAAATGCCTTTCGAGGAGCAGCCGAAAGACGAGTCATTGGTCAAACCACTTCAACTAGCAGAAACTATTACCAAGAATTCTCCTGAAGACAAAGCTTAAGAACAGGAGAAATGTCAGGAAGAGAAAAAGCTGATAGATGTGCCTACTACCAGCAGAAGATCAAATATGTTGCAGACAGGAGTGTGGAGAAATACAAAGCCAAGTATGTGGCTAAGGGGTATGCTCAGAAGGAAGGGATAGACTACGAAGAAACCCTTGCCCCAGTAGCCAGGTATACTTCTATTAAAACTGTGATATATCTTGCAACACAGATGGGGTGGGAGATTCATCAGATAGATGTCAAGACGACATTCTTGAACGGGGTAATAAAAAAGGAAGTATACATTGAACAACCAGAAGGTTCTGAGAAACATGAGAAGAAATCTCTTGTATGCAGATTAAAGAAAGCCTTGTATGAGCTTAAATAGTCACCTAGGGCATGATACGGTCGAATTGATGGCTACTTGCAGAAGATTGGGTTCTTCAAGAGTGATGCAGACCCTAATATCTACTATCTGGTTGTAGAGAATGAGCCTCTAATCCTAGTGTTATATATGGATGATCTCTACCTGATAGGATCATCCAGGACCATCAAAGGCTACAAGAAGAACCTAGCCATAGAATTCAAGATGAAGGATTTGGGACAAATGCATTATTTCCTGGGGTTGGACGTTTGGCAGTAGAAGCATGAGATCTTCCTTCGAAAAGGGAGATATGCTACAAAAATCTTGAAGAGATTCAGGATGCAGGATTGTAGACCTACGACTACTCCAATGATCACCAATTGGAAGAAGATTGATGCATCAGAAGATAAAGACGTTGATCACACCTTGTACAGACAGGTTATAGAGTCCCTGATGTACTTGGTCAATACCAGGCCAGACATTTGTTACACTGTCAACACCCTCAGTCAGTTCATGGTGGAACCTAAGAGGGTGCACTGGAAAGCAGCCAAGCATGTTCTCAGGTATATATACAAGGAACAATCGAGCATGGACTATTGTACACCAGAGGCAGTGACATCAGGCTAAGTGGGTTCACTAACACAGGTTGGGATGGAGTTCAGTAGATCGAAAAAGTACAATTGGGTACTGTTTCAACATTGGATCAAGAATGACCTCTTGGTGCATTAAGAAACAAAACTACGTGGTTCTGAGCTCAGCTGAAGCAGAATATATGGCAGCTAACACAGCTTCGTGCGAAGCCATATGGCTTAGGAATTACTTGTGAATCTATTCAGGAGAAGGATGGAAGCGACTAGGATCATGTGTGATAATCAGAGTTGCATCAATCTCTCCAAGAATCCAATATTTCATGATCGATCGAAGCACATTGATATCAAGTGTCACTTTGTTAGAGACTATGTCCAACGAGGGGCAATACAGTTGAGATACACTCCTATAGGAGAACAAGTGGCAGACATCCTCACCAAGGCTCTAGGAAGAACAAAGTTTGTTTATTTCAAGGAAAAGATGGGGATGGTAAAGAATCCATTTCAGTAGCAGAAATGGATAAGTGTCAGGAGTTGCAGTGCAGCAGTTAGCATTGGCAATGTTATGGGAAACATGATGCAGCATGTTGACAGGGAGTTGCAATACAGGTGCGGCATTGGAAGTGGCAGTGTGATGGGTAGCAGTACAAGAAGCAACAGTGCAAGGGATGTGAGGCAACAGGCCAAGCATTAGTGCAAGTACCGATGCGGAAGATCAACATGATGTTTCTATAGTGAAACATTGCTAGAGCACATTCCTCACTAAGAGGGAGGGTTGATTTTAGCATCGAATGTGATCTAGCCTTAAAATTTGCAGGAGAAGCTAAGGCACTTGAGATTTCAAAGACCCATAAATCGTTTTGAGAAATTCCACCCAAATTAGAAGTTATCAAAATAATTAATATTTTTAATGGATTCCTAAGTCTAAAATTAGGAAAATAAAAATATTAATCGGTATTAATAAAGATAGGGGTGAGAAGCTTCTAAGAGACAAGGATCAAGTCTATTTTAATCTTAGTCATTGATTAGGGACTTAATCTCGACCGTTGATTCGTCAACAAGAAAAATATAAGAGAAGACTTGAGGATCGTTTGGAAAAACACCGGTAGATACTCAGTATCTCAAGGAAAATCGATTCTCAAGTAGAGGAGATCGATTTTAGAGGGAGAGTTGCGGGGTGGAGGAAGAGGAGGGCATTAGCAGCAGGAAATGACAAAGGAGAAGCTGACGTAGAGACAATGGAGATAGCACAGAGAGAGATGTAGTGCAAAGGAGAGACGCAAAGCCTACACAAGCTGACGCAGAGGGATGCAGAGCCATGCTGGGCCACATAGAGTGACACAGGTGTCACACAGAAGAGGCAGTCGGGTCTCCAAAGTGTCAGAAGGTCTCAAAGGGAAAGTCTCAGGTGTTTTCTTTCAGTTTCACTGTAAAATCATTCCTTGTAAAAGCAATTGCTGTTGAAGATTAATAAAGCCCTCATTTGCTGCATCGGTTTTCCCACGTTGGGTTTTTCTGGAAACAGTTGTCCAAAAATAACTATGTTGATCCGATTGGTTCTTGTGCATGTATTTGTTCTTTAGGAAATTGTGTCATAGCTGCAGTAGAGTTTATTTGAATCTTTACTGAAGGGATTTCGTAATAATTTATTGTGAATAATAAGTAGGTGAAATAAATCAGTTGTTGCAGTAGTAGAATTTTAGTTTAGAAATTTTCACATCCAGGAGCTACGTCACCATCTCCTGGCTTAGAATCTGCTGATCTACTCTCAGTCTGGCCCACAGAATCTCCCCAGCATTAGCCTCTACGGCCTCTGTGTCACTTGCGTCGGCCTTCTGCGTCACCTATGTCAGCGTTCTGTGTCCTCTACATTAGCTCTACAACCTCTGTGTCAACTCTTCTAGGGTCTGTGTTGTCTCTCCCGGCACTACGCTGCCTATGCTATGTATTCTTCAACCTCGGATGAACATCCCTTGTAGAACTGCCCCTCGTTGCAACTCTGATCACTAACTCAATTTCCTCAACAAACCCTGCCCCAAAAAATCGAATTCTTGATCTCTCTTCGTGTGTCTCCAACTGACCCTCAAGCCTCCTCTTATTCTTTTCCTGTTGATGAATCAACGACCAAGATTAAGTCCCTATTTAATGGTTAAGATTAGAACTATCTTGATCCTCGTCACTAAGAACTTTCCCACCCATATTTTATTAATACACATTAATATTTTTATTTTCCTAAGTTTAGATTTAGGAACTCATCAAAAATATTAATTATTTTAATAACTCCTCATTTGAGTGGAATTTCTCCAAATGACTTATAGGTCTTGGAGATATCATGTGCCTTAGCCTCTCCACCAATTTTCAACGCTAGAGCACATCCGATACTACCCAAACTCAACACTTGTCGCACACTCATCCCGCAACAACTGCTACTCAAGTCGTCCTACCTGCTGCTGCATTAGAAATGATTCTACTGGCCTTTTGGAAATATTCCCAACCTCTGGCAACTGAATCCACCTGCAATTATGCTAAATCGAATTGCCCCTTGTGAAAATTTATCAATCTAACAAACCAAAAATCCTACTATAGTAAACTGATTCGTATTACCTACTTGTGTTCTTCATAGTAACAATTTATTTTAAGAAATATTCAGAAAATACTAACGCAAATACACTACAGCCCACACAAATATACAGATCAAGTACTAAAAAAATAAATGAGACAACCACACAAAGGACGCCTATTTTTGGACTAAACGTCCCCGGAAAAACCCAATGTGGGATAATTAGTGTAGCAGATATGAGGGGTTTATTATTAAGCAGATTTCTGAATACAACTAGGGTGCCCAATCAGGCTCACCCAACAGAGAACAAACCTGGCAGAAGTACCTCTATCTGGAGATAGATATTTTGGCGGATCCAAGAAATGGATGAACAAACCCCGCAGGTGACTGTTGTCCCCAATGCTATGCAGCGATGGTTGCTCCCAGCTCTGCGCTAGAACAACATCACCTCCTTTAGGAGCTTCGTTACCCTCACAGAAACCCCAATGTTGCCTCTAAGTGACTGTGTCATCCCTCAAGCCTTTGTGTCACCCTTTCTGCAGCCGCGTTGTCTCTCCCTAGTGCTGCTCTGCCTCTCTGCTATGTATTCTCAACCTTCGACGGAAGTCCCTCTCCTGAATTGCCCCTCTCTGCACTAGAAACTTACTCCGAAATTCTTAGCAAACGATGCCCCAAAATTTTGATTTAGCTCAAATGATGCTCTCCCTGTGTGTATTCTCCAACTGACCCCAAGCCTCCTTTTATACTTTTCCTGTTGAGAAATCAACAGCCACGATCTAATCTCTAATCAACAGCTAAGATTAAATTAGACTTGACCCTTGTCTCCTAGAAGCTTCTCACCCATATTTTCATTAATACCCATCAATACTCTAATTTTCCTAAGTTTAGACTTAGGAACCCCATTAAAAATATTAATTATTTTATTAAAATATAACCCAAGTGGAATTTCACCAAACAATTCCTGGGTCTTGGAGATCTCATGTGTTCTAGGCCCTCCACAAAATTTCAGAGCTAGAGCACATCCAATGCTACCCGACAATCAACACTCCCTCTTAGTGATGAATGTGCTTTAGCAATACTTCCAAGAAGAAGTATCACATTGATCCACGACATCAGTCCTCTATGCTGTTGATGCTCAGTTTGCCGCCCTTCATCCACTGCGTTGTTGCAATCTATATCGCTGCCCATGACACTGCCACTATCACTGTTGCATATATACTGCAGGTCCCTCTCAATATGCTGCATCACGCTGCCCATAGCACTACCACTGCTAACTGCTGCACTGCAACTCAGTTGTTGAGAAGTAAGACACTGAAAAGGCACCCAAAAGCTGACATGCTGGTCAGTCTGGATGCCCCTTGACGTTGAAGCTACCTCTGTTGCTAATTTGCATTGTCCCTCTGATGCTACTGTGCCTCTATTGTATCTGCTTTGTGCCTTACGCACTGCTGCAACACTCCACTGCGCTGCTTCAGACTTTGGCACTCTAGCTCTGCCATTGTTGCTCTATCATCCCTCGCACCAACTGACTCTTGTCATTCTGCCACTGCCATTAAGGGCTCCGTAGTCGTATGTGATCCAAGAGTTTGGGCACCTTGTTGATTTGGGGTAGCATCGGATGTGCTCTAGCCATGAAAATTGGTGGAGAGGCTAAAGCACATGGAATCTCCAAGACCCAGAAATGGTTTGGGCAGATTCTAACCGGTTTGGGAGATATTAAAATAACTAATACTTTTAATGGAGTTCCTAAGTCTAAACTCAGGAAAAAT
Source organism: Pinus taeda (assembly GCA_000404065.3). Taxonomy (NCBI): domain Eukaryota; kingdom Viridiplantae; phylum Streptophyta; class Pinopsida; order Pinales; family Pinaceae; genus Pinus; species Pinus taeda. Next base: position 91,955 of record APFE031338952.1, on the reverse strand, counting down.
AAAATATCAATGGGTATTAATATAAAGCTGAGTTAGAAGGTTCCAAAATTCATGGATCAAGCCAAATCTAATCTTAGTCGTTGATTAGAGATTTGACCTTGACCGCTGATGGACCTGTTAACCCTGCCGCCTAAACCTACCTACAAGTCAGTGAAAAAAGCCTTCAACCCCACAAGGTGTGGTTGGTGGCAGGGAACTAAGAGAAGGGGCTGTCACACAAATCCCGACTCTCTTTGTTTGAGCTATCTCCTAGGTTAGCTAAGGGAGGTGGCCCCTAATGAAAAGTTAAGTTAAAAGATGTGAGTTTCTAGGAGAATGTTATAGTGAAAATGGATTACTTTTAAGGAATTATGGCCAAATATGAAGTCAGCAACTTGAAATAACAACGCCAATCTAATATGATTAAAAACCATAAAACCAGTGCCTTATAAGGAATTTGCTCAACAATTTAAAGATATATTTGCTCAAAGTAAAATGCAATGCTTTCAAAAGAGAAAACAAAGTAATCCTTAAATGTAAATAAGAATTGTTAGCACAAGATATGAAAGATACAAAATCCCTTTGAGATACTCAACTTTATAAATCAAAACATGTGAAACATATCTTGCCAAAACACAAAAATTAGTAATTAACTTGGAAATGTAAAAGAAAGGAAGTGCTAAACCAAGACATCAATATGCATTTTGACTCGAAACATGAAAAGCAAACACATGTTTGAAATGATTACAGTACTTTCTTTTGGAATAGACTTTGCATATGAAAAATAAAACCATCAAGAGACAAGTAAAGTAAATGTAATGGAAAGTGCTCTCGATTAATTTTATTAATTAGCTCTACAACAAGATTACAATTTAACTCTTCAATCCTCAGACCTCACCTTCGCCCAATGATATCGATCTCACAGTGAGGAGTCAATAGAAGAGTAAAAGATCCCTAAGATGTCTACTTCAACCAACTTATGTTGAAGGTAAAATTTTAATGAGGCTTGGGGCCTTCCTACACTAAAATGCCTAGATGAAATGCAAATTGTGTTAATTCCCCAAATTAAAATAATGATACATACAAATGCTTCAAAGAGATTGATTTGCAATGCTTGAGAATGAAATAGTGTTCAACATAGATTGCAAATATAACTTGAACTTGAGGAATAAAATTAGCTTACAAGTGTTGGATGTGTTTCATCAATGAATTAAAATGATACAAGTAATTTGCTTGAAAGTAAAATTTGTTTCAAATAGACAATGACAATAAATTGCTCCAATATTCAAGATAACAATGTAGCATAAAATTGAAGCATGTATTCAAGTGCTCATGAAACAATTTACTAAGGTAAATGGAAATGAATCAAAGTTTGTTAAAGATATAAAATGCTCGCATGTAAAGGATGAATTGCCCTAAGTAAAGTGTAAGCTTGTAGCTTCAAGCAACAATGAGATAGATAATGCAAAGCTCATATGAAATTGTAACAAACTTAAACTTAATGAATTGTGATAGTGAGGTTCTGTAAATTCTCAATTAACGCATGCAAGTGAATGAAGTATGAAAGCTTAAACCACGCAAATGTCAATCCACCCAAGAGAAACCTCCCTCTAAATGGGGAGATAGGATACCATGGAAGAAATCCCAAGCTCCCACAAGCAAGTTAGATCTTTTATCAGTATTACAATGAGAAGACGACCCTTCAAAGTTCTCAACTATACTTCAAGGAGAGTCCTCACAATAATTTCTTGAAACTTGCCCACTAGACCTCCTTTCTTGAGAAAGTAGTGACAAGATCTCACAAAAATTATGCAAAGGAAACAAGGTGTGAGCTTCCTCCAAATGCCCACGTCTTACAGAGGAAAATGGGCAACCCTCTAGTGAACTCGACTTGGCCAAAATAAGCCTCAAAAGGGCTCACGACATCCTTGGAAATCGAACCCCCAACACTTGCCAAAGGTCCTGCAAACACTTGTTAGATGTTGCGGGAAGTTGCTTTTCAAAATCTACCACACGACTTAGGAAACAATCCAAACAATGGCTGCAAAATAAGTTAAGTATTAATGGAAAAATCAGCAAGATAAAATGTATATGTATAATTATAATTTACAAAAGGCTAAACTAAAGAGTGAGAGTAAACTCTCGTTTTTGCTTATAGTCATCTTCAAGTTCTTAGATAGCAAATGAAAGAAATGAAGTACAATGTTTTTTAAAAGAGATTTAAATTTAGAAGTTCTCGGTTTCTATAAAAGTTATGTGTTGAAATCCTTGCAAAACCACTTTGTAAGATAAAACTATGAAGATTCAAAAAACAAATGAGAGCTCCTTTAAGAATGTATCAAAATTGGGTTGGTCTCTCCAAAGACTTCTCCTCACGCTTGATTTTGTAATCCCAACAAGATGTTCCCTCTACAAAACTTCAATCAAGAATTAGTTCCATATAGATTTAGCAATAAACAATAATAAGAAACTTTAGAAATTTATTTAAAACCAATTAGAGCATTTTATACCTGGAACATACTTCTAAATCAAATGTCAATGCAAGATAGCTCTACATTAACAAATCTACAAGAGCATATGGAATCAAATTATATCAAAGCATGAGTAAAAGGAATTATACCAATGCTCAACAATTCATCACACTCGAAAAGGAGGAACAACTCATGAATGAAACCCCAAAGTCTTTATTGATATTTTTGAAAGTGTACAAGGCTGCAACGCTTTTACAAGCACAATAGCTAGTAACAATATTATTACAATGTGAGAGCCCATGGCTTTATTATATAAAGAGTTGGGAGCAAATCCCAATGAAGAATGACAATGACAAATGGCATTGGAGCCAATCCCAATATAGAAGTGATTAAACAAGTGGCATGAGGTGACAATCCCAAAGAGATTCAAATTTGTTGAATGGAGCTCCAATGCCAAGTGTAAAAATCAAATTTTGGCATTAAATTCACAAATTCGAATTTCCAAGCAATTTTTTCATTTAATGCCAGAAATTCGATTTTATTTGAGCACATGTCCTTTCCTTGATTTTAGGAGTCCACATCACCTTGGGACTTCACTTTAACTCCCCATTAATTTTCCACTTGATTTCCACAACATTTAGCATGTGTGGATATTTATTTTTCTCCATTTATTTAATTTCTGGTTAACTAATTGCCAGATTTCCCACTAAACTTCGAAAAAGTGGGTTTTGAGGGTCCAAAACACATTATTAACCCCTCAAAGTGTGTCATAGTAAACAGTTGAGGGTGAAAGGTGTAAATTTGATTACTCATACCCCACACAACTTCTCTAGACTACACTTATTACAATTTAAATACAATTTTATTTGCAATTTTTTGACCTGTGGAAAATCTAAAAAATTAAAAAATGACTACCTAAACCTAATCAAATTCCATAAAAAAAATTGTGTGATCTATTATGGTAATATACATCGATTCTAGACACTAAGATGTGTCAGGGGCTCAACCTTAAAACCGTCACCCCGGCTTTGGGGTAAAACGTGAGTGAAAAAACCTAGAAAATTATCTGCCTCTGAAAAAGAAGGGATAATTAACCAGACAAAAAAAACACTCCAAGATGTACTCGTTTGTTGATCGAATCCCAACATCTTAAGCCTGTTACAGGCTCAAAACTCATCATTACTAGTATCACTTATTGCAATTCCCCGTAGGGTGTGGAATTTGGGTACAAGAAAGATGATGAAAAGATAGAAGTAGAGTTAAAAAAACTCCGTTGACTGATGATATTTGATGGTACAAGTGTCCTCTGGATCATCCTTGGGCCTAGAGTCTTCATATAGTCATCAGGTGCCACTCCAATGGTCAACAAAACCAATGAGAAAAGTATAAGAGGAGGCTTGAGAGTCAGTTCGAGAACACACCAGAGTGATCAGTCATTCTATTCTCTAGAGCAGGGTTTGCTAAAAGAGATAGAATCAGTGATTAGCAGTGAGGGGCAGTGAATACATAACAGAGAGGCAGAGTTGGTACCAGAGAGATAGCACGGAGCCCGGAGAGGTTGACGCAGAGGCAGTTGGGTGCTACAAAGAGGCAGCCAGGAGTTGCGTAGAACCAGGAGAGGCTAGTGTGTAAGACGCAGAGGGTCTAGGGGCTGACGCAAAGCATCCAAAAGTTGACGCAAAGGCTAGCTGAGTTGACGCAGGGCCAAGAGGCAGCGCTGGAAGGATTTCGTGGGACAGACTGGGTGCTGGTGAGCCGGATAGGGTGACGCAGTCCCTATTAGAGTGACGCAGAGCAATGGGAGCTACAATTGGTGCTATGGGATCGTTCATCCATGATTATTCAGCTGGAATATCTGTCTCCGAGGAGAGGTACTATTGCCGAGCGCATTCTCTATTGGATGAGCCATTTCTGGCACCCTGGTTGTATTCTGAAAACTGCATAATAATAAAACCCTTTGAATAGCTGCACCAGTTTTCCCGCATTGGGTTTTTCTGGGGACATTGATCCAAAAATAACGATGTCACTTGTGTGCTTGTTTTCTTTCAATTGATGATCTGTACATGTTGATACTGTACTTCTGTTTATTTTCAGTATTTACATGGTAAATAACTTGTTAAGTAATTAAATAAATAGGAAGAAATAAATCAGATAGTACAGGATGATTTTCTAATGGGTTAAACTTAGAAATTCCAACACACCTCAAGGATCCTACCCCTTACTATAGCTCCAACTACAGCTCTAAATCTCCCTGCATCCCTCCTGTAGATGCCGCTGCCATCTCTGCTCAAACGAATGTCGAACTAGTTCTCTTCTCCCTCTTTCGTTGCTGCCCCAACAAAACTCGGATTCAGATTTCTTTAGCACTAGAAATCCTCTAAGGAACAAGCTCCCTCTGAATTTCAATTTTCTTCACGGAAATCCTTTTGTTGCTCAGCACTGGATCTAGATTTCTTAGCAAGAAATCTTCTGAGGCACGGATTCCCTCTACTTTGCTTCTGCCACACTAGGTGTTGTTCTGTACCAACCGAATCAACACCCCACCAACAACTCCAGATAAAATCTGCGCTGCACCTCTATCAACGACAACCTAAAAAACAAGACTCAACAGTCTCTGCGTTGGCCGAGTAACCACTGTATTGCCCTCTGCGGCAACATCGTCACCCAATCAGGCTGACGCAGGATCTGCGTGAGCCTCCCATGGTGATTGCGTCACCACTCCTCTGCACTCTCGGCTAGAAATTGCGTTGTCTCTCGAGAAAACTAGCTTCTCACACAGATTTTCCTCTATCCTTTTGTCGATGACTTCAGTCCTCCTTGATCTACAATCGCTCTTATACCATGTGAATATTTTTGAATCTAACAAACCAGAAATCCTATTGTAGTAAGCTAATTTGCATTACCTACTTGTGTTCTTCATTTTAACAAGTTATTTTCATAAATATTCAGAAAATACTAATGCAAATACACTGTAGCCCACACCAATATACAGATCAAAGTACTGAAAAAATAAATGAGATAACAACACAAAGGACACTTATTTTTGGACTAAACGTCCCTAGAAAAGCCCAATGTAGGAAAACCGGTGTAGCAGATATGAGGGTTTTATTATTAAGCAAATTTATGAATACAACTAGGGTGCCAAATTCGACTCACCCAGCAGAGAACAAACCTAACAAAAGTACCTCTATCCAAAGACAGATATTTTGGCAGTTCCAACAACTGGATGAACAAAACCCACAGGTGACTATGTTGTCTCCAATGTTGTGCATCGATGGATGCTCCTAGCTTTGCGCTGGAGCTGTGTCACCACCTCTAAGAGTTGCGTCACCTTCCCAGTGAGCCTTCCCAGCTCATAAATCGATCTACTAAATTGATGCCCAACTTGCCTGACAAAAACCCCAGCGTTGCCTCTAAGTGACTGCGTCAGCCTTTCTGGAGCTGTGTTATCTCTACCTAGTGCTGCCCTGCCTCTCTACTATGTATTCTCGGACCTATATGGAAGTCCCTCTGCCGAACTGCCCCTTTCTGCACTAGAAACTTACTTCGAAATTCTCAACAATCCATGCCCCAGAATTTCGATTTAGCTCAAGTGTTGCTCTCCCTGCGTGTATTATCCAACTGACCCCAAGCATACTTTTATACTTTTCTTGTTGAGAAATCAACGATCGTGATCTAATCTCTAATCAACAGCTAGGATTAGATTAGACTTGATCCTCGTCTCTTAGAAGCTTCTCACCCATATTTTCATTAATACCCATTAATATTTTAATTTTCCTAAATTTAGACTTAGCAACCCTATTAAAAATATTAATTATTTTAATAAAATACAGTCTGGGTGGAGTTTCTGGGTCTTGGAGATATCATGTGTTCTAGTCCCTCCACAAAATTTCGAAGCTATAACACATCTGATGCTACCCAAAAATCAACAACTCTTTGAGGCTCCGCAAAGGCCTTATGCAGCCTCCTAGAGAAATAATTCGACCTTCTCTCTTTGCCTCTCTGGAACTAGAAAACTTCCTCTCGATCACTGTCTGTGCCCCTCTCTAGCTCTGCATCCCCTTTCTGACACGAACTTTGCTACTAGCTAGCTCAAACTGCCCAACGAGCTTGCATTGTTGGCTCTCTCTTGTGTGTCCTTCTGTCTACCCATCGACCTCTTCTTATGATCTCTAGTTGGGATTGTTACCGCTCAAATTAGCAGGGGTCCTATGAGTGGGGTCCTACAACGAAACTACGAGGTCAAGGGCAACAATGGAGCGATAGCCCACTATCACCTCAGCTAAGGCTCCTTGCTCTTTATGAACTTTCACTGATGGGAGGAGACCCAGTATCATGAGAATCATGAAGATGAATGGACCAATGATAGCGTGAAAGGTGATCCTAGAAGCCTATTCACAAGACAGGCTTCAATGTATGGCTTACTTGCTTGGAAAGCAAGATGAAAGGATCTCTAAGAAGGGCTTAGGGGAATTCCAAGGTAAGGTTTGAGTATATGACTTGTCAAGGATACTTGTAGCCCCTAAAATCCTTGTGGAAACTTGGATTCCAAGTGGTGTTTGTGGATTGATTTTTAAATTGTTATGGGACCACACGGGGCCAAGTTGACCCAAAATTAGGTCAAGATGATGGAATTGATCAATCAAGGATGTGATTGATTTAATTGAGGGGGGAAGGGATTAAAGGAGAAATTTTCTTTGAATTTGATGCAATAATCCCGATGAAGTCACCAGCCAAGGGAAACCTAGAACAAGAAATGGTCCTTGAGCTAAGGCTTCCAATATCTTGAGATCCCACTGTAGGATTTGCTTCAAATTTAGAGGGCCTCTAGATAAAACTCCAACACAGTTTTGGACAAAAAATCGAATTATTTGGACGCTTAGATTGTGAGATAAGTGATTCCCTAGTTTACCAATGTAGGCTAGTCCTAGAAAGAATGGGAGAAGGTGAGAAAAATATGCGTTAAGGTGATCACCTATGGAATACCAGTGCATATTCTTTTGGAATAAATGGAGTCTAGAAGATTTCAATGATTAGGATGGTTTCATTCAGTCAAGGAGGCCTCCAGAACAATTTCGCATGACAACTAGGGCATGAGGAAAACCACTTCAAGGTCTTTATACTTCAATGAACAATATGCTATGACTTGTCAACATACATTTCAATGAAATATCTCTAGGAACATTCACTTATTCAAACATGGACCATAACATGATGCAACTCTAATAAAAGACAAATTTATACCCTCTCATCCATGAAAAGGGTATAAATTTATACCCTTTCATCCATGAAATGGGAGAAGGTGAGAAAAATATGCGTTAAGATGATCACCTATGGAATACCAGTGCATATTCCTTTGGAATAAATGGAGTCCAAAAGATTTCAATGATTAGGATGGTTTCATTCAGTCAAGGAGGCCTCCAGAACAATTTCGCATGACAATTAGGGCATGAGGAAAACCACTTCAAGGTCTTTATACTTCAATGAACAATATGCTATGACTTGTCAACATAAATTTCAATGAAATATCTCTAGGAACATTCACTTATTCAAACATGGACCATAACATGATGCAACTCTAATAAAAGACAAATTTATACCCTTTCATCCATGAAAAGAAACAAAATTTCAGCATAGTATAGCACAAATCCCAACATCATTTATGTAACGTAGAAAAGAATGAAAAAATATCATTACAAATTTACAAGAGCACTTACATGTGAGAAAAAGTATATCCAATCATCATCATATGCTAATATAGAAGCTCCAAGACAAAAATAAAGAGATCCAAACATCCAAATTCATCCTTCCATCCAATTTTGTCCAGCAAAAACAATAGCAAAAATATCTTAAGAGAGTGATCAATCCAAGTGATGATGAGAGAATGAATCAACTCATCATCTATTTATACAATTTCTAATGAATTCGATTTAGCTAATTTTGGCCTAATTTAGCCCCTACAATAAAATAATGAGGAAAATAAGTACTTTTGGTGACAAGCCCACCAAATAGCTCAATAATAAAGGAGTAAGCTTTGAAAATTTCTAAATAGAAATTCTATTACTGCAGAAACTGATTTATTTTACATACTTATTTCTCAATAAGTTATTTATGAAATCCCTTCAGTAAATATTAAAATAAATTTTACAGCAGATGTCACACCATTATACAGAAACAAATATATGCACAAGAATCAGACACATTAACACAATTATTTTTGGACAATTGTCCTCGGAAAAACCCAATGCAAGAAAACTGATGCAGTAGAGGAGGGTTTTTATTAATCTTCAACAACAATCACTTTTAATGAAAGATTTTACATAGAGACTGGGAGAAAACACCAGAGACCTTTCTCCGAGACTTTCATACACCCTGGAGGACTTCCTTTCTTATCTGTGTCAGCCCTGCGTCATCCTGCTTGGCTCTGCGCTTCTCCCTCCTTCACTACGTCCCTGATCTGTCTCCCTCTTTGCTATCTCTCAAAGCCCTTGCGTCACCCTTTCTGAGCTTCCTGATTGCTGCTAGTCACCCCCTCTTCCGCCACCCTACAACTCTCCCTCTGAAATGGATTTTTCTTCCTCTCTGAGAAAATCGATTTTCCTTGGGATACTGAGTATCTATTGGTGCATCTCCAAATGATCCTTAAGTCTTCTCTCTTATACTTTTCATGTTGATGAATCAACGGCCGAGATTAAGTTTCTAATCACCAACTAAGATTAAAATAGACTTGATCCTCGTCTCTTCGAAGCTTCTCATCCTTGTCCTTATCAATACCTATTAATATTTTTATTTTCCCAAGTTTAGACTTAGGAACCCATTAAAAATATTAATTATGTTAATAACTCCTCATCCGGATGGAAGTTTCTAAAACTATTTCTGGGTCTTGGAGATCTCATGTGCTTTAGACTCTCCACCAATTTTCTTGGCTAGAGCACATCCAATGCTACCCCAAATCAACACTCCCTCTTAGCGAGGAATGTGCTCTAGTAATCCTCCACCACTGAACATTACCCTGATCATCCGGCACCGGTACCTGTGTTGATGCTTAGCTGGTTGCCCAACATCCTCTACATTGCTGCCTCCTGTACCGCTGCCTATGGCTTCCACCACTTCCACTGCTAGATCTGTACTGCAGCTCCCTCTACATTTGTACTATTGCTGGTACTTCCTCCCAACACTGCATCTGCACTGCAACTCTCTCTCAAATGTTGCATCATGCTGCCCATAGCACTGCTATCTATTGCACTGCAAAATATAACACATCCATTTCTACTACTGAAATGGATTCTTTACATCCCCATCATCTCCCTGAAATAAATGAACTTTGTTCTTCCAAGGGCCTTGGTAAGGATGTCTACCACCTGTTCTCCTATAGGAGTGTAGCTCAACTATACAGCTCCTCGTTGGACACAGTCCCTGACAAAGTGACACCGAATATCAATGTGTTTTGACTGATCATGAAATACTGGATTCTGATAGAGCTTGATGCAACTCTGATTCTCACACATGATCCTGGTCGCCTCCATCCTTCTTCTGAATAGGTTCACAAGCAATTTTCCAATCTATATGGCTTCGCACGAAGTTGTGCTAGCGGCCATATATTCTTCTTCAATTGAGATCAGAGCTAAGGATTTTTGTTTCCTACTCACCAGGAGGTCATCCCCAATCTAATGTTGAAACAATACCCAGAGGTACTTTTCCGATCTACTGAATTTCTAGTCCAATCTGCATCAGTAAAACCACTCAGTCTGATATCATTACTTCTGGTGTACAAGAGTCCATACTCAATTTTTCCCTATATATATCTGAGAACATGTTTGGCTACTACCCAATACGCCCTCTTCGGTTCAACCATGAACTGACTGAGGGTGTTGATAGCATAACAAATGTCTAGCCTGGTATTGACCAAATACATCAGGGACCCTATGAGATGCCTGTATAAGGTGGGATCAACATCTTTGTCTTCTGATGCATCAATTTTCTTCCAGTGGGTGATCATTGGAGTAGCCATAGGCCTATAGTCCTGCATCCTGAATCTCCTTAGGATTTCTATAGCATAACTCCCTTGTCCAAGGAAGATCTCACCCTTCTACCGCCAAACTTCCAACCCTAGGAAATAATGAATCTGTCCCAAATCATTCATGTCGAATTCTGTAGCTAGATTCTTCTTGCAGTCCTCGATGAGTCTAGATGATCTTGTCAAGAAGAGATCATCCACATATAATACTAGGACTAGAGACTCATTCTCTATAACCAGATAGTAGAGATTGGGATCTACATCACTCTTGATGAACCCCATATTGTGCAAGTAGCCATCAATTAGACCATGCCGTGCTCTAGGGTCCTGTTTAAGCCCATACAACGCTTTTTTCAATCTGCATACATGAGATTTCTTTTCATGTGTCTCAAAGCCTTCTGGTTGTTCAATGTATACTTCCTCTTCTATCACCCTGTTCAAGAATGTCATTTTGACATCCATCTGATGAATCTCCCACCCCATCTGTGGTGCAAGAGATATCACGGCTCTAATAGATGTATACCTATCTACTGCAGTGAGGGTTTCTTCGTAACCTATTCCTTCCTTTTGAGCATACCCCTTGGCCACAACCCTGACTTTGTATTTTTCCACACTGCCATTTGCAGCGTATTTGATTTTGTAAATCCATCTAGAACCTACCACAAATCTATTATGACGTTTGGGTACAACTTCCCATACATCATCACCATTATAGAGTTGTATTCCTCTACCATCGCATCCATCCAAACTTGATGTTGAATTGCCTCCTGAAAACTGGAAGGTTCCCCAACCTGAGCTACTAAGCCCTGATATGTGTCTAGTTGTCTTCACTCCCTTTTACTATTCATGGATGCACCAATGAAATCTTTTGCATCTCGTAGAATCTGTTGGAGTTCCCAGCTCTTTCTTGTTCTGGTAGTCGGTATATCTACTAGCTCTTCCTCTTCCTGTGATTCCTCCTGTTTTGAGGAAGAATTTCTGGTACTTGCTTTTGCTAGTTGAAGTGGTTTGACCAACGACTCATCTTTTGTCTGCTCCTCGAAAGAAATTTCTTAAGATTTTCTGAAGGCCCTATCCTCCATGAACTTCACATCTTGCCAAACTACTGCCTTCTTGCTCCCTAGAAAATAGATTCTATATGCCTTAGCATTCTTGCTATATCCCACAAGATATCGTTCCTCTGCAGTTTGATCTAGCTTTTTCCTCTTCTCCTCGGGTATACGACAATATGTTAAACTCCCAAATATCCTGAAATGACTGACTTTAGGTGTCTTCCCGGTGAAGACTTGCTCTGGAGTAATCTTGCCCAATGCCCTATGAGGAGTTCTATTCTCAACAAAGACAGTCGTGTTGCATGCCTCTGCCCACAAGAATTTTGGCATATCATGATCATACATCATAGCCCTAGCTGCTTCCACAATAGTCATGTTCTTGCTTTCTGCTACTCCATTCTGCTCCGAATTGTAGGGAGTTGTCCACTTTCTTTTCATGCCCTTCCTAGCGCAAAACTTGGTGAAGTCCTTGTCGACATACTCTCCACCATTGTCTGAGTGCAACATTTTTATTTTCTTTCCTGTCAAATTCTCCACCAGAGCCTTGAACTCTTTAAATCGACCGAAAACCTCATCCTTGGTTTTCAGAAAATAAATCCAAGTCTTCCTGGAGTGGTCATCGATGAAGGTGATGAAGTATTTGACACCACTAAGAGCTTTCATGGACATCGGTCCACAGACATTTGAGTGTATCAATCCTAGTACACTCTTGGCCCTATTGCTACTTCTAGGAAACACTGCTTTGGCATACTTGCCTAGAGCACACCCTCTGCAAACATCATCTCGTTCCGTACTAAGAAATGAAACTCCTGTTATAGTTTTCCTAAGAATTCTCAGAGCCCCATGTTGCAAATATCCCATCCTTTTGTGCCATAGTTCATTCAAATCCTTGTCTCCATTACTACCTACTAAAGCCACTGGTGATTCTGGCTACAACCTGTTACTTCTGATTCCGATCTGTATTATCTTTTTCCAACTCGGGTGTTTGACGGATACTTTCTCCTTAATGAAGAAAACGTCATAGCCCTTGCTTTGAAGTTGAGATAAGGAAAGTAAGTTCATTCCCAATCCTGGCATAAGCAGCACATTGGTAGCTCGGAATCGTGCTCCTGTCTCTGTTTGAAAAACTATAGTACCCTTCCCTACTAGAGTACACTTTGCCTTATTCCCCATGGTGATCTGAAAATTCATTCTTTCCTCCTGATAATTTGAGAAACATTCCCGGATTCTTGTCATATGCTAGGAGGCTCCATTGTCTATATACACTACCCCTGACGATGCAGAGCTTGCTACGCAAGCAACTTCTTCCTCCAATCTGGAAGCCAGCATAGAGAAATCGAAATTTCTATCTCTTGTGCATTCTCCTAAAAATCTGCACGAGTCTCCTGATGTGGATGCCTCTGCAGCATGCCCTTGATTCATAATTGATTTTCCCTTCTTATCCCTGAATCTATGCTCTGATACCATGTGAAAATTTCTAAACAGAAATTCTATTACTGCAACAACTGATTTATTTTACCGACTTATTTCTAAATAAGTTATTTATAAAATCCCTTCAGTAAATATTAAAATAAATTCTACTACAGATGTCACACCATTATACAGAAACAAATATATGCAGAAGAATCAGGCACATTAACACAATTACTTTTCGACAATTATCCTAGGAAAAACCTAATGCAGGGAAATCGGTGCAGCAGACGAGGGTTTTATTAATCTTCAGCAACAATTGCTTTTACAGAAAGATTTTACATAGACACTAGTGTGAAAATTCTATCACTACAACAACTGATTTACTTTACCTACTTATTTTCCAATAAGTTATTTATGAAATTCCTTCGATAAAGATTAAAAGAAATTTCGCTGGAGATATCACACCATAATACAGAAAAAAAAGCACATGCACAATAATTGACACAGATATTTTGGACAACAATCCCCGAGAAAACCCAATGTGGGAAAACTAATGCAGCAAGGGAGGATTTTATTATTCAGCAATTCTTCAGCACAACAGGGTGCCAAACTGGCTTACCCAACAGAGAGAATTCTCCAGCAATCATCCTAGTCTCAACATCAGCCTAGCTGACCTCTACGTAGCTCCCATACACTCTGCGTCAACCCTTGCCTCTCTGCGTCAGCACTGGGCACTGCGTCACCCACGCAGGCCCTCCAGTGACTGCATAGTCTGCTGCTACCTCTGCATCTACTTGAGAGGCTCTGCGTCTGCCTCTCCAACGGCCTTCTAGTGTTGTTCCCAACTCTTCTTTTCTACGTACATGCTGCTCTCCAGACCACTAGTTCGAATTTCTTAGCTAACCCCGCTCCAGAAATCGAACTACCTGGAATCCTTCAGCGTGTTCTCCAATTAACCCTCAAGCCTCTTCTTATACTTTTCTCGTTGGTCCATCCACGTCTGAGATTAAATCTCTAATCAATGACTAAGATTCGATTTGGCTTGATCCATGGATTTTGGACCCTTCTAACCCAGGTTTATATTAATACCCATTAATACTTTATTTTTCCTAAATTTAGACTTAGGAACTCCATTAAAAATATTGATTATTTTAATATCTCTCAAACCGGTTAGAATCTGCCCAAACTATTTCTGGGTGTTGGAGATCTCATGTGCTTTAGCCTCTCCACTAATTTTCAAGGGTAGACTACATCCAATGCTACCCGAAATCAACACTCCCTCTTCGCGAGGACTATGCTCTAGTAATACTCCTCACTGAGTATCACCCTGATCATCCAGCATCGGTCCCTGTGCTGATGCTAGGCCTCCCTACCCAACATCCTCTGCACTGCTACATCTTTTACTGCTTCCCATGACCCTGCCACTGCCATTGCTGCATCTACACGACAACTCCCTCTACATCTATGTTGCTGCCAGTCCTTTCTCCCAACACTACATCTGCACTGCAACTCCTTCTACATTCGTGTTGTTGTTGGTACTTCTTCCCAACACTGTATCTGCACTGCAACATCACCCCAATTTTAGCTACTGAAATGGATTCCTTATCATCCCCATCTTTTCCCTGAAATAATCAAACTTTTTTCTTCCAAGGGCCTTGGTGAGGATGTCTGTCACCTGTTCTCCTATAGGAGTATAGCTCAACTATACAGCGCCTCGTTGGACACAGTCTCTGACAAAGTGACATTGGATATCAATATGCTTTGACCAATCATGAAACACTAGATTCTTAGAGAGCTTGATGCAACTCTGATTATCGCACATGATCCTGGTCACCTCCATTTTTCTTCTGAATAGGTTCACAAGCAGTTTTCTAAGCCATATGGCCTCACACGAAGCTGTGCTCGCCGCCATATATTCTGCCTCAGATTAGCTCAGAACCACGAAGTTTTGTTTCCTACTGCACCAGGAGGTCATTCCTAATCCAATGTTGAAACACTACTTAAAGGTACTTTTTCGATCCACAGGACTTCCTGCCCAATCTACATCAGTAAATCCACTCAATTAGATATCCTTACTCTTGGTGTACAAGAGTCCATAATCAACTATTCCTTGTAAATACCTAAGAACATGTTTGGTTGCTGCCCAGTGTGCCCTCTCCGGTTCCACCATGAATTGACTGACGGTGTTGACAGCGTAGCAAATGTCTGGCCTAGTATTGACCAGATACATCAGGGACCCTATGAGTAACTTGTATAAGGTGGGATCAACATCCTTGTCTTCTGATGCATCAATCTTCTTCCAGTTGGTGATAATTGGAGTAGCCATGGGTCTACATTCCTCCATCCTGAATCACTTCAGGATTTCTATAGCATATCTTCCTTGCCCAAGGAAGATCTCTCCCTTTTGCTGCCAAACTTCCAACCCTAGGAAATAATGCATTCGTCCCAAATCCTTCATATCGAATTCTGTGGCTTGATTCTTCTTGCAGTCCCCGATGAGCCTGGATGATCCTGTCACAAAGAGATCATCCACATGCAATACTAAGATTAGCAGCTCATGCTCATACCATGCTTTATGTGCTTGTTTCAGGCCATACAAGGCTTTATTCAACCTGCATACATGAGACTTCTTCTCATGTGTCTCAAAGCCCTCTGGTTGTTCAATGTATGCCTCTTCTTCTATCACCCCATTTAGAAATGTCATTTTGACATCCATCTGATGAATCTCCCACCCCATCTGTGCTGCAAGAGATATCACGGTTCTAATAAGATGTATACTTGGCTACCGAGGCAAAGGTCTCTTCGTAGTCAATTCCTTCCTTCTGAGCATAACCCTTAAGCCACAAACATGGCTTTACATTTATCAACACTGTCGTCTGCAGCGTATTTGATCTTGTAGATTTATCTTGAACCTACCACTGATCTGTCTTGAGGCCTTAGCACTACCTCCCAGACATCGTTCACCATTATGGAGTTGTACTCCTCTACCATCACATCTAGCCAAACCTGATGTTGAGCTGCCTCTTGGAAACTGGTAGGCTCCCCATCCTAAGCTACTAATGCTTGATATCTATTTGGCTATTTTCGCTCCCTCTTATTGTTTCTTGGCACACCGATGAAGTCCTCTGCATCTCGCAGAATCTGATGAAGTTCCCGGATAGTTCTTCCTCTGCGAGCAGGTGCTTGTTAGCTTCTCCTCATCCTGTGAACCTTCCTGACTCAAGGAAGAATTCTTTACTTTCGTTGGATGAAGAGGTCTAACCAACGACTCCTCTTTTCATTACTACTCGGAAGGCATTTCACGATATTTTCTGAAAGCCCTGTCCTCCATGAACTTCACATCTCGTCGAACCACTACGTTCTTGCTCCTTGGAAGATAGATTATGTGTGCCTTAATGTTCTCGCTATATCCCACTAGATATCCTTTTTCTACAGTTTGATCCAGCTTTTTCCTCTTTTCCTCGAGTACGCGGCAATATGTTAAACTCCCAAATATCCTGAAATCACTGACTTCAAGTGTCTTCCCTATGAAAACTTTCTCTGGATTAATCTTGCCCAATGCCCAATGAGGAGTCCTGTTATGAACATAGACTGTTGTGTTGCATGTTTCTGCCCACAAGAATTTTGGCATATCCCGATCATACATCATGGCCCTATCTGCTTCTACAATAGTCTTGTTCTTCCTTTCTGCTACTCCATTCTGCTCCGGATTGTAAGGAGATGTCCACTCTCTTCTAATGCCCTCCTTAGCACAAAAATAAGTGAAGTCCTTATCGTCATACTCTCCACCATTATCTGAGGCCAAAACTTTTATTTTCTTCCCAGTCAGATTCTCCACCAGAGCCTTGAACTCTTTGAATCGATAGAAAACCTCGTCCTTGGTTTTCAAAAAATAAATCCAAGTTTTCCTTGAGTGGTCATCAATGAAGGTAAGGAAGTACTCGGCACCACTAAGAGCTTTAGTTGACATAGGTCCGCAGATATCTGAATGTATCAATCCCAGTACACTCTTGGCCTTGTTTTTACTTCTAGGAAATGATGATTTCGCATACTTTCCTAGAGCACATCCTCTGCATACATCATCTCGTTCCGTGCTAAGATCCGAAACTCTTGTTACAGCGCTCCTGAGAATTCGCAGAGCCCCCTGGTGCAAATGTATCATTCTTCTATGCCATAGTTCGTTCAAATCCTTGTCCCCATGACTGCCTATTAGTGCCATTGGTGATTCTAGTTGTAAGTCTATACAACCTGTTGATTTTGATCCCGATCTGCACTTTCTTTTAGCAGTTCGGGTGTTTGAAGTGTACTTTCTCCTTGATGAAGAAGATGTCATAGCCTTTGCCTTGACGTTACGACACGAAAAGTAAGTTCATCCCCAATACTGGTACACGCATCACATTGGTAGCACGGAACCACTCTCCCGATTCTGTTTGAAAAACTATGGTACCCCAATCTACAGGAGTACATTTTGCCTTGTTCCCCATGGTGATTTGAAAGTTCACCTTCTCCTCCCGATAATCTGAGAAACATTCCCAATTCCCATCATATGCCAAGAGGCTCCACTGTCTATATACCATGCCTCTGATGATGCAGAACTAGTCATACAAGCCACTTCTTCTTCCATCCTAGAAACCAACATAGAGAAATCAAAATCACTTTCTCTTGTAAAATTTTCTGAAAATCTATGTGACTCTCCTGACATAGATGCCTTTGCATCATGGTCTCGACCCATAATTGATTTTCCCTTCCTATATCTGATTACTTCCTCTGATACCATGTGAAAATTCTCTCACTGCAACAACTGATTTACTTTCCCTACTTATTTTCCAATAAGTTATTTATGAAATTCCTTCAATAAACATTAAAATAAATTTCGTTGTAGATATCACACCATAATACAGAAACAAACACATGCACAATAATCGACACAAATATTTTGGACTAAAGTCCCCGAAAAACCAAATGTGGGAAAATTGGTGCAGCAAGGGAGGATTTTATTATTCAACAATTCTTCATTACAACAGGGTGCCAAACTGGCCTACCGAACAAAGAGAAAATTTTCCAACACTTCTCCCAGTCCCAGTGTCAACTTGGCTGACCTCTACGTAGCTCTCAGACACTCTGCGTTAGCCCCTGCCTCTCTGCATCAACATTGTGCCTCTACGTCACCCACGCAGGCCCTCCAGTGACTGCGCAGTCTACTGTTGCTTCTGGGTCTGCCTCTCAAACCTCTACGTTGGCCTTCTGGTGCTGTTCCCAACTCTCTGCTCCATACTTGCTACGTCCTGCTGCTCTCCAGACCACTAGTTCGAATTTCTCATCTAAACCCGCTCCAAAAATTGAACTGACTAGTCTCCCTCAGTGTGTTCTCCAACTGACCCTCAAGCCCCTTCTTATACTTTTCTCGTTGGTCCATCGACAACCAAGATTAAATCTCTAATCAATGGCTAAGATTAGATTTGGCTTGATCCATGACTTTTGGACCCTTCTAACCCAATTTTATATTAATACCCATTAATATTTTATTTTCTTAAGTTTAGACTTAGGAACTCCATTAAAAATATTAATTATTTTAATATCTTTCAAAACGGTTAGAATCTACCCAAACCATTTTTCGGTCTTGGAGATCTCATATGCTTTAGCCTCTCCACCAATTTTCATGGCTAGACCATATCCAATGCTACCCCAAATCAACAACTGGGAGAAAACACCTTAGACCTTTGTCCGAGACTTTCTGACACTGTGGAGGACTTCCTTTCTTATCTGCATCAGCCCTACATCATCCTGCTTGGCTTTGCATTGCTCCCTCCTTCACTACATCATCCACTGCGTCCCTGATTTGCGTCTCCCTCTGCGCTGTCTCTCAAAGCCCCTGCATCACCCTTTTTGAGCTTCCTGGCTGCTGCTAGTCACCCCCTCTTCCTCCACCTTGCAACTCTCCCTCTGAAATCGATTTTTGTTCCTCTAAGAAAATCAATTTTCCTTGGGATACTGAGTATCTGTTGACGTATCTCCAAATGATCCTCAAGTCTTCTCTTATACTTTTCCTGTTGATAAATCAACGGGAGATATTAACTCTCTAATCAACGACTAAGATTAAAATAGACTTGATCCGCGTCTCTTAGAAACTTCTCATCCTTATCTTTATTAACACCCATTAATACTTTTATTTTCCTAAGTTTAGACTTAGGAACCCATTAAAAATATTAATTATTTTAATAACTCCTTATCTACAAGGAATTTTCCAAAATGATTTTTGAGTCTTGGAGATCTCATGTGCTTTAGCCTCTCCACCAATTTTCATGGCTAGAGCACATCCGATGTTACCCCAAATCAACACAAGCCTCCCAAGAGGGTCAAATGATCAATAACATGCGTCGTTGGGCCTTAGAGGAGGCCTAATGAACTCCATAGGTGCCATAATGTGAAATAGGACTCCAAAAATAGTGGACAAGTGGTTGGCCCTTTGTTCTTCAAGTAATAAACCTGTGGTGCTCCCAAATGGACGTAGGGGCACACAAATATCCCCACAGGACTTCAAATAGATCGAAGATGCCTATAGACCATCAGCAAGGGCCAGTATGATGATATAAGTGATGCCACATCATCATAAATATTTTGGACCATTCGCCAAGTGTATGGTACAATTGTGGAGCAAGCTAGGCATGGTGAACCAAGTGCATCCTCCTTGTCCACTAGGTGAACCACAAGAAATCTGTGAATGACCTTGGGGATCCATGGAATGACATATGCTACTATGGAGGACCATGGCTCTCTACACACACCCTACATGTGCCAATGTAACCCTCTGGAGCGTTAGGAACCCGTATAGCGAGACCAATCCCAAAATGGAGACCATCTGTAACCCTGCATAAGATCCAATGCATCCCCTTGCCCTCTAGTACACCAAAGCATTAGAGAAATCAAGCAAAAGAGTTTACAAACCATGGAAAACAAGTACGCACTTCATAATGGCATGCCCTTCCATAGTGGGCTTTGGCATGTGCAAATGTATCCAAGCTCAAACGAGGGTTAACCAAACACCCTATTAGGTGGTCGTTGCTTTTAAAGGGGGTGGTATGTCCATGGTACATCCTTCAAATGGTGGTGGCATGCAATAAAGTGATGGAACGGAGTAGGGCATGAAAAGGAAACCCTGGGTCACATGCCATGGTACAAGGGTAGCTAATGAAAGGGAAGCCCATACTTGGGTAAATGATGTGTAGGAGGGAGAAATCGCGGTACATGAATTACCCTAGTCTTGATTTTTCCACCTGTTAGAGCCTGTTTTTGTCGCCATATTTACCCCTGTCTTCACTCCTTTTACCCTTTTATTGTACCTTTTACTAAGAAAACCTGATTATTATAAAATTGGAGGTAAAGATATCTTACTTAGCCTTATTTCAATGTTTTTGATTAAGTTTGGATAGATTTATGGGATCATACTTATTAGATTACTTCTAACCATCTACCTCTTGGACTCATAGCTGTAAAATCTGTTGACAGGCAGTTGGATTATTTAATACCTGGGCAAAAGCACAAGAAGATGGACACTTCACCATTCAAGTGTTGGTCACCATTCTGTACTTAAAATCCTATTCATGATTTGTACTTCATCTGGCAGTCAACGTTCAACAACTTCCCATAATATGACAGCAAATGGTTCATGTGATATCTTGGGATATCAAGCCCCAATATCCTCGCGCCTAAGGATGGAAAATGGTTTTCGAAGATAAACACAACTAGACGAAGATTAACCAAGATAAACGCAACCAGTTAAAGATCGACCTCAGAAAGGATATCACATGGCCTATGTTAACCATTGTTTCAAACTGCTTGCTATGTACAAAATAATTAGCTAAGTCCAATTTTCATCAGTCATCCTTTTAAGACCGACTTTGTTTTGTATTCAGCTAGCATTGAAGAACTGTTAAATTTTGTAAGACATACTCTGTTCAAGAATTTGGAGATGATATATGTGTTGACATTTTGAACATAATCTAATTGAGCTCCAATGTCAATTTTTTGTGAGTATAATCATTGTGTTTTAAATTTCAATTGCATTGAGTTAATCTAACTTGCTCCAGGAGTAGCAAGGGCCACCACCTTTGGAAACAAGTCTTCCAGTTAGTTTAGATTTTAGAACTGGTTTATTTAATTGATTCATAGTAGAAATCTTGTGTGGGGAATTATTGTTTAGGTTTTGAACCAGTTGATCAATTATGTACTTAAATCTATATTGTGGCTTTGTGGATCAAAATTGACAAAATTAAATCTTCTTCCTCATTTACGATAAACTGATCAAGGCTGTGTTGGTAATGGTTTGACATGTCTCTGTTTCCTTTATGAAAAATTTTCATGTAGGAGCATTTATGAAATCTTGTCAATATAATAGTTGAACCTTGGGAAGCAATTAAAGCCTATACTCCTGAAATCTGATGGTGTCATGTGCTCAAGTTTCACATTTCTTGGTTTAGATATAATACACTGAGGGAGGGTTGAGTCAGCTTTGAAGTTTGGAATGCGTTCACTGTAAGGTATTTCTCAGTCTGGTTGTGACAAGGGATTCAATTTTTCTGAGTTTTATTTAATGATGACAGTTCCAGATTCAATTTCTTGAGTTTCATTCAAATAGTCTTTGTTGAGGTTTTTGCATTGAATGTAATTAATGAGGAAATGAATGGGAGCATGTATCTCTGTTTGATTAAGCAGTTCGTTGGTGAGACCCGGGATTTAGATCTAGTGTTTTGATCAGAGTCAGTCTCTATTTTCATTAGCATTACAGTGGTTAATTAAATTCTGCTTTCACTTGAAGTCTTAATTCTGTGTATAGTTTATGAGTATTTCCACAGTTAGTGTATCAGCATGATTTCATTGCAAGTTAATATTTCAGAAGAATGGTTTGTTTGGCTTAGTGGAATTTGTAGCAAGATTTTTCACTTTCTTTCATAAATGCTATCTTAGATGCTTAGTGATCAGTTCGAAGTAAAATTTAATGAGTGAATGTCTTAGAATTTAGGAAGTGAGTCTTTGAACTGTAGTAATTCTTCAAGTTTAAACAATAGACAATGTGATTCATTTCATGTAGAAGTTTGCCGTTTACAAAACAGAATGGTGTGCATAGGGATGATTGCATTGAGTTGTTTCTAATGGATTTCCGAAGTAGATACGTTGTTATTTCACATGCTTGAATAGAATAAAATTAGGACAAATAGGCTTCTTCACTTCAACATCTTTACATTATAAGAAGAAAACTAACAACTTTGTACTTAATTCTAAATCTGAATCAATACGCAGTGCAACTCAAAGACTACGAGATCCTTCGTTGATAATTTAATATTAGGGAATTTAGAACGAGAAATAAAACTCCTAACACCACACTTGTTCATATGCATTTTTCCTTTTATGATTTTTCTTCAATTAACTGCTCGAGGCTCAAGGGAATGAGAGCACGATGTGTAAAGTATAGCAGTGGATACCCCCTTTAAGGTGGGGGAGTTCACCGCCCACCAGGGGTTGGGACAATCATGGGTCCCTAAATGATAGAGGAGGCACATCTAGGGCCTATAGGAACCAGGGTGATGGCCATGGAAGGGGGTAGAGCTCATGTATTGGCTTTTGCCCACGTGCTAAATGTGTTTGTCCCGACCATCTTTTGCATTTTTTGCTACAATTTCCTATTGAATGTGGCGAATTATGTTTTTTCTTTTCTTTTTCTTTTGCACCATCCTCCGAGCATCGTTCCAAGCCCGACCTAAGGTGTGGGCAAAGGAGAGGGGGTGGTTGACCCTGTGTCGACCCAATGGAGGAATGTTGACCTTGGTGCAAGGAGTGATGAATGGAATTATAATGAGTAGAAGAAGGTTTCCCATGTAGTACCATCCTTAAAGCCCAAAGGTTAGTTGTTGATTTGGGGTAGCATCGGATGTGCTCTAGCCATGAAAATTGGAGGAGAGGCTAAAGCACATGAGATCTCCAAGACCCAAAAATGGTTTGAGCAGATTCTAACCGGTTTGAGAAATATTAAAATAATTAATATTTTCAATGATGTTCCTAAGTCTAAACTTAAGAAAAATAAAATATTAATGGGTATTAATATAAAACTGGGTTAGAAAGTTCCAAAAGTCATGGATCAAGCCAAATCTAATCTTAACCGTTGATTAGACATTTAATCTCAATTGATGATAAATCAACGAGAAAAGTATAATGAAATGAAATGATATTTTAAGGTCCACGAGACTAAAAATAGTCTATGAGACCATTAGTTCCCTGTTTTTTGCAATTCAGTGCTTTTCCGATTCAAATTGATGATGAGTTGAGCTAACCTTCCAACAATCCTCTCGCTAAAAAGACAATGCCAAGAATCTGATGCTAACATGTTCTCATAACTTTCTCTGATGTCTTTGAATGCATCACATTCCAAAATGAAATGTTTTTCCGATTCTGCAGCCCCAGACATGCAAAATGTACACACCCGTTCTTCCGAAGCTACTTTAGGCCTTTTCCACCAACCTGTTTCACACTAAAGTTGATGTGAGTTGGTCCTTAATTAAGCAATAAGAAACTTTTCCCTCCATGAAATGCTAGCGCCAATGAACTCTTTTTGTTGTAAATCACACATAGGGTTGAATTCCTCAATGTAATATTTCTTTTTTCTACCCAACTCTTTTCCCCATACCTTTTTATGAAACTTCTCCATAACAAAATCCTTTAGCTCCTTGCTATTTGTCGAACATTCATTGAGGTAGATATTCCATTTTTGCATCCATGTGTAGTTTTGTTTCATCCATGTTTTCTTTCTTTCACAAACGCCTTCATTGAAGATAACATTAGGCCATCTACCTACTCTCATTTGTTCAATTATTTTTAGGTATCTTAGCCACACCATAGCAATTGCTTCAATGGAAGTTGATCCTGTTTCACTCAACATTATTTCATAAGGTACCCAGCTTTTTATTTTGAACTAGCTCATGATCAAGCATTTTTGGATTTTCTCAATTTGTTTCCATTTTGAGACAGGAGTGTTGCTAGCCCATAATTCACACCCATGTAACATCACTGAACAAACTAGGAGTCCAAAAAGCACTTTAATCGTTTTCCAATCCCATAACGCTTTCCACCCTCCTAAAATTCTCTTCTTTCTGCAGTCCTCCCAATTGAGTTTGTTGCTGAAATCAATCCCACGGTACTTGTACTCAATTACTTCTTCAAGAATGTTGTCTTCAAAGAAGAAAGTATTTATAAGGAGAGCTTCAGCGTAAATCACATAAGAAAGATTTTTGCCGACGCGTTTCGAACCAACCAATGTGGTTCATCGTCAGGACAAGTTGAAAATACAGATCCAGTTCAGCGTGTTAAATAGTCTAAGCAGAGACTCCAACGGCTAAAACAATCTAACGGCTACTTTATCACTCAAGAACCCCAGTCAAACTTCCTCTAATTAATTTAATATTAAAATACTATTATATTCAGAGCTAGGTTAACCAGGTGAATAATAAACCAAAACAAAGGTTAATCTGCTAAAAATAATTCATTTATTTAATTTCAAATATTACTCCATTATATGTAAAAATATATACATATATATATGTCAATATTTATTTAATTTATTAATTCATTAAATCTAACCTAAATATATATGTATATTCTAATACTTTAATTATTATACCTAATTTTCTAAATGCCCTATTTTTATTATTGTTACCATAATTGTAATTGATCTTAATTTATAATTAATTTATAAATTAATTTTATAGAAGACGGTTAAATTGGGTCAATTAAAAATTAATTAATAATTTATTAAAATAATAATGCATTATATATACGTTAATTATTGAGATTATATGTGTAAAATAATAATATATATAATAAGTCCTATAAAAATAATTAGTTAATTAATTTATATTAATATATATATGTCCTAAATAAAAA